>JAUOBX010205878.1:0-11872 GCA_032360705.1 Eupentacta quinquesemita
CTGTTCATTTGTGTTCGAGACTCAGGATCTGGTTCCTACTGTTCGTGAACAGTGGGTGTAGAGAGTCGAATACAGCCGAGGGGTCCCCGATGATATTACGGTTTTGGGTAGGCCTAATTATGATCCTGGGACGCGTCAGGATCCTGGGGATATCATGGTTTTGGGGGTGTAGCCGCCGCTGTCTCCGGAAACATTAGGCGTAAGCTCAATACCTCTCTAACGCTTTATCCGATTGATCTAAACTTGGTACACCGGTCCGCCCTAGTAAAATCTCGAATGGGTTCGAAAGTGGGCGTTGCAGCACGACTGCTGCCCTCTTTCTTGCACGTTTTAGGCGAAAATAGTTTGTCCATAGTTTGTCCATTTACACGAAACTTGGTGTGTGTGGACTACGATTGGTGCCGAGAAACATGACGGTAATTTCAAGGTCACCAAAGGTCAAACGTGCGTAATTCATGCGATTTTTCTAACTTTGTCGGATTCGAACGAAGCTTGGTGGATGTGGACTGCAGCTGGTGCCGGAAAACAAGACGGTCGTTTTGGGGTCATCCGAGGTCAAATTTGCGTGATTTATGCGATCTTCCTAACTTTGTCGGATTGGAACGAAACTTGGTGGATGTGAACTACAGTTGCACCTGAACAACATGAAGGTCATTTTAAGGTCATCGGAGGTCAAATTGAGTTCATGAGATTTCCCCAATCATCAGAGGTCAATATCAATAATTATTGCGGGGATATACACGTTGGCGGTTTACCCGCCTGCACATGTTTAGTTAGTAATATATATCCACCGTCAGAAACTTCAGACATTAGCGCAACAACCCTACAACGCTTTGGGTTAAAGATTTGTTTCGATACTTTCTTCACAATTGCATCGGGTGTATGCATTGAAATATGGGTGCATCACATCGAGAGAAACATTTCCATACGAAAACGCCATATCATCAGAGGTCATGTAAGTCCAAAAACTTATAACTTCCAGTGACTTTGTCGGATATGTCGGATCTATTAGGACACATTGCATCTCATGAAAGGAGGTAATTTTCATGAAAATGTCATATCATCAAGGGTCATCTGGTGTCACTTATGGACAAAACCGAACAGAAACCGAAATACCGAAGGACAGTTACCCCCATTGGCGAAGGCCTACAGCTGTATTCGACTCCCTACACTCGCTGTTCGCGAACACTGAGAACTGTGCGAGTCAGTCCGGAACACAAATCAACAGTGCATGCGCATTAACATGCCCCGGGTAACGTTGGAACTACGTACCGTATCACGCAATAACTCTGTTCATTCTCACGAGACGCATTCCAAAAACCTAGTTGTTAGGTCAATCACTCCAGTCAGTATTATTTACTGGTCCTACATGTTTTTCTCGAATCATTCCGTTCGTTTTCATTATTAATTTACCATAAATGTTCATGCACGAAGCGTTTGTTTATCCTCCAAATACGTTGTCGATAATTTGTTCCACTCGATGTTGCGCTGTTGTTCCCACTGTTCCTCCTGCCGGGTGGTGTGGGATTTGTGTTCGGGAATAGTCCACGACGGAACGTACTTCCGCTTGTTCGAGACGTATGTTCCCACTGTTCGCGAACAGTGGGTGTAAGGAGTCGAATACAGCCTACATGTTTGATCTTTTGGAATGAGTTGCGTATAGTGTTGGGATTATTTCCAAACATAACGGTCATTTCATCCGAGATCATCAAAGGTTAGTTGGTGGTAAAGAAACATTTTTTTGCATGTGATATGAGAACCAACGGTGGGCCAAGCTTGGGAGGTGGGCCATTGTGATCCGCATCTGTGCGACTTCTGACCTCCATTTGACATTATTTTGACCTATATCATGTCGAATCATGCATGAATGGCAATTTTCGGATGTCAAAGTCACTTTCCGATCGGAACGAGCAATGATTTTACCCCGTGCGAAGGGGTTAGGGTTCGGGTAAAAAAATATTCAATGGAACCATACTGCCCATGGGCTCTTGTTCGTTACAGTCTCACAGAGTTATAGGCTTTTGGAAATGTGGTCATGTGAGAAAAAACTTCTTCTCTTACAGATTGAGTTCAATTATCATGGAAGTTGATCAGTATTATCATTGACCGATGGTAGGCCTACATGTGAGGTGTTCAGGAAACAGCGAAGAAACTGATTGGGCCGCTATTCTGCATATATTGGCAGCATCCTATACTCCGGGATTGTCTGAGAGCGTATCTGCTTCCTCTAATCAGGATCAGGGTGATATCCGTAAAGCGCATTGAGCGTGTCATCGACATGGTGAAGCGCTACCGTATATAAGCAGATAGGGGTATTCGGGAATTTGAGAACGAAGTTCATATAGGGGTCATATTTGGCCATGTTCGTTCGAACGTTATGGGTCATGATTTTGAGATCGAAGGTCATCTCGGGTCAATCTCGGCTATTTACCGAAAATACGCGAAATGCTTCTCGTCTTGCCACATTTTGAATCGGATGATCAATGCGGACATATGCCTATGAGAAGTTCAAGGATGTTAGGTCAAAGGTCACCCATGGGTCAATTTCGGCCATAATGATAATTGTAAGAATCACATGGATGGAACGCTTCTTCCACTCATGTAGATCCCGATGACGCAAATGAACAGGTGAGCTATAAAATATTATTCATTGTTATTTCGTCTTTTCTCTTCCAGAGGTGTCGGTTATGGAAACGATCATCAATATGGATGAGAGGGTACCGTTCATGGAAGGTGAAGCAAAAACGATCACATTTGGACTACAGGTTATCAACAAGAAGATCCGAGGCACCAATCGAGTGATTCGCGGCTCAAATATATGGAAGCTAAGCGCTTGGATAAGTCGTCGCAAAGACGGGTCTGGCAAAAAGTATTCAGAGAAGTCAAATATATTCAGCGAGTTCGATGCCTCGAATAAGAAATACAAGAAACTTTATTGGTGGGGACTGAAGTATACCATGACTCCACGAGGGGGAGCATGTAACAACTACAAATTCTTCTGCGTGAAATTTGGAAAAGCCGACGAGCCACAAATTAGGTTCAACATTGATTTTACTTTCGGTGCAATGAATGACGACGATTCGCGGTTGGTCGACTGCGTTCCATTGGGGAAGTGTAAAGGTAGGAGGCTCTTAAATTTAAATTTAATTACTGGCAAATAAATGTTAGTGCCTATATACTGCACACAATTTATAACATGCACGTGTTTAGTACGAGTTTGAGCATTAGATAACGATATTCGACCTAATTTGTATAACACCGGGATAACAGCTTCATATGTGTTTTCTAGTTGCTGTCTGGTTCCGACGTCTTGTTGTGTCCGTCTATCCATATGTTCGGTGCGATATCTCCCGAACCGTGAAAAAAAAACCTTACGCTGAAATGTTGTGTGTGCTGTGCATGGTGAGAAATTGTCGTTGGGCCCATACCTGCCTTGTCCCAGAAGACCATAGGCCTACTAATTTGCATACATTCGCATAAGAAGAAACACAGAAACTTACCGAAATGCTTAGGGATTCCTTGATTCAAAACCTATGAACCAGGCTGACTTCAAAACCAGCGGGAACCATAGAATCATTATGACTCCTGACCTTCGTGTTGGCTTACTCAACATGAGAAAACAACACACCAAATTTCAGCATGATCAGGCCACGCATTCTGGACTTTTCGTGTTTACAAAGCTTCTAGACTTTGAACTCCAGTGACTTTTGACATAACCCCGAAACAATTGGGTCCATGTACTCACCATGGGGAACATACCTACCAAGTATGAGCCTGATCCCTACTGGTCGGGTGAACTCATCGTGTTTACAAGCCAAAATTGGCCGAAATATAATATATTTCTCGGATGACCTTTGACCTGACCACGAAACAACAGAGTTCATATACTCCTCATGGAAAACATACCAACCAAGTACGCTAGATCCATCCACGTGGGGTTGACTTATCATGTTCACAAGTCAAAATGGGTCAAAATATTAATTTTCCTCTAAAAAAATTCTTCAAAATGGCCCCGGTATACATAAGAAAGGCTCATGTACTCCACATGAGAGAGCCACGCACCAAATTTCAGCTTGGTCAGGTCAATTATGTGGACTTATCGTGTTTACATGGATTCCAGACTTTGACCTCTAGTTACCTCTGATGACAAATATGAGCTTGACCCATACGGGTGGGGTGAACTCATCATGTTCATAAGCCATAGTTGGCGAAAATATCAATTTTTCAAAAATTCTCACTTTTTCCTCGAAATGATCCCCGGTCTACATCAAAATAATAGTGTTCTTGTACTGCCCAACTACACACCAGATTCCAGATTGGTCAGGCCAAACTTATCGTGTTTACAGGGAAATAAGATTGTGACCTCGGATGACCTTTGACCTGACCACGAAAAATGGGATGTATGTACTCATCAAGGAGAACATACCTGCTAAGTACGAGCTTGATTATCCACGTGGGACGAACTTATCGTGTTTACAAGCCCAAAATGGTCGAAATATATGTTTCAACATTTTAATTGTTTCTACCAGAATGACCTCCGGTCTGCACCAAAACGATAAAGTTTCGGTACTCAACATAAAAAAGCTACATACTGAATTCTAGCCTGATCAGACCAAGCACGCTGGACTATACAAGGATCTGGGACTTTGATCTCTAGTGACCTCGGGTGACCTTTGACCTGACCCCAAAACAACAAAGTTCATGTACTCATCATGAGTAACATACCTACCAGTTATGAGTTTGATCCATCGAGGTGGGATAGACTCATCGTGTTTGCAAACCAGAATTCGGTGATGGAGCTCAGGGTACCCGGAAGTGTTCACGAACTGATTCTTGACATATATATATAACAATTAGGTAATCTAACTCGCACAATGTTATTCTTTAACTAATGTTGTCGGGGTTCACCGTCCAATAGGCCTACTTGCAGTCTTGATTTAGCTTATAACAGTAGAGAGGAGGTCACTGGAGGTCTTGGTATATTGTGACTGTTACGCACAATTCATGCGACTTAAGACAATGACAGAGTTGCGCGAACTCAGTTGGTTTGGGGACTTCATTTGTTCCAGACAAAAGTCATTCAGAGGTCATCAAAGGTCGAGATTTGGTATAGGTTAGCCCATTACCCAGCACTGTGGTTCTTATATTCCTTCACCGTGCAGTGCTCCACATGAGCAGCAGACCTCTTCTCCGTACCACGTGACGCTCGAAACTAAAGTAGATGCCCAATAATTGCGCCGAGTGGTTACGGCGTCACCAGGGCGTGACATCTGCTTTTTAGCAGCGCCCTCTCGAGCGAGAGACGGACCACTGTGGTGATGAATCCCCGCCGGGCTAATCCCACCTGGGTTGTTTGTTTGTTTGTTAGAAACTAACAATACAATAGGTGCAATGGTAACTGGAGCAAAACCCAATAGGCTGACTAGAGTCAGTCGGCCTTTTCCAATGGGCCCAAAATGACCAATGTACCACCTACACTGAAAGGAACTCAAACAACATTCAACTACATAAGATGATATGTTTTGGACAGATATTATCAGAAGGTAGAGCATTCCTATCACGAATAGTGGTGAAGTAGAAAGTAGAGCTAATCGGACCCTTGGTTCTAGACCGTCACCGACCGTGTTCCCCGAGTATGAATACTAGAGGTTTTAATAAAGTTAGGTGCAAGGTATGGAGTAATAATATTGTTGAGAGTTAATCTCCAGGCATGTTGCTGACGGCGAGTCGATCCCACGCTAACGTGAACACGCAAATTGCGTGGTTGACAGGTAATGGACTAATAGCAGGGATATAATGTTTGCACAGCTGCCACTGTCACTTCAAATGAATGTCTACAATCCTCAGGATCCTGGACAAACAAATTAGGACACAACAGTCCCGTGACACAACCGTAGTGCGAGAATCATAGCACTGAAACCCCCACAATTCCTCCAATGTTGCGCCCAACGAACGGTTTTTCAAATACCAACGTTGAATGGGAAAACGGCTCCATGTATTTCTGGCCAGGATTGTAGTTTTGTAATACCATGAATAAAGGGAGTCACGACCCTCTCATCTCAATAGTCCATACAGTTGTACCCTGTTATCATTCATCCATTATTCATTCATTTTCTTTCATTCCTAAACAGAACGAGAGGCTGCCTCTTCCAGCGAGTCATAGGTCATCAATGTGGTCTAACTATCATCTGGAGCCATACGGTGGAGTCCTGGGCTTGACATACACTATGATGCAGAGATGCCATATTCTCCACCAAGAAACATGGGCGGACCATGTTTCCGTAGATGAAGATTTATTGTGACTATCTACTCTATGATTGGCCTTGGAATGTGGTATTGGGAGATGGAGAATGGAGGTGGTGTTTGTGATTCTGTGGCGTAGGCAGGATATTGTGAGTGGGGAAGGGGAGACTGGGGGTGGCTCGAACACTTGTTTAGGGGGCGACGTGTTACAATCTACGCAGAGCGCAACCAGTTGGCGCGTAGCGTACAAGGAAATGTTTGGGTATAAATACGCCTCAGATGGCAGGAAATCGCACTTGCGGGCCTCAAAACTGGTTTTGATTGATGTCTGAAAATCCAATGTTCAAGAGATGAATTTTCACTATCATCATTAGGTGATTTCGGGAAATAGCAGTGAATCAAACCATGTATATGTTCTTGCTATATAAATAAATCGAATGAAGTTCAGTTATACTGACGACATCGCAAAAAAATCCTCCTCTGCATGTACCTGAAAGACAGGATTCTCGACAGAGAATTTGGGCAATTGTTTAACTCTTGAATGTTCTTTTCCCAAATTCCATCTAATTTGTTCCGCGAGATTCAATACATTTCAATTATACAAAAACTCCTGCAGTTGCCATTACGACCTTATTTGATTGGCAATTCAGTCCATTTTTGCCAATTCGTCTTGCTACTAGGCTTAGGACTAGATATATGAAGCGGAGCAGTCAGTGGCGCGCTGCTAAAAAACTTTTTTTTTGACGAAATGCATCTCTCACACCACAAAGCGGCGTTTGCGGTGGCCTTGGAACTGTTTTCGAAGATCTGGACATCCTTTGTTTCCAGAGCTGATGTGGAAAGTAAGAACGCGTTTTGAAGACGAATAGAACATCCGGGTGATCTAGAGAATAAACAGACTAAACAGTGGTTCCAACTTCGCTGTTGTGTGTTCGCATGATAACTAGGGGTCGCGAAATTGAATTCACATATTAAGAAACAGTGCCGCTATTTTATAGCTTTAAATAACTGGAATCGGCCTCCTCAGAAAAAAATGCCAATCGCTCCACTCTTTTTCCTTCCTAACCAGAGGAAAATGGATCCATGCATTTGTGTGCAGTCACGCGTTTGCGTATGTGCAGCCTGACTTCTATAAAGACCGAGGTGAACAGGTCGGAGAAATATCGATCATCAAAGGTATACTGCAGGCTCAAGTAAACATGGGCTTATCTTGCAGCTTAGACAAAAATAAATACATCAGTCCAAACCAGACTCCAAACCAGACGTTCATACGACGTTCCATTACGGAGTTAGAGGGCCCATGTGCATTGCGCAAGATGAGCGCTATCCCATCATGCATTACCTCACCGGGACTACCCAGCAAGTTGTCATTGTTTTTCTTCAAAATGTGAACATTAGTTTTCGACAAAGAAATAAATCCCCCCTCCCCCCCCAAAAAAAAAAACACCCTGTGGTGGGTAATATGTTATGCAGTTTATTCCGAAGAGAAAAACGCAGTAGGAAAACTGGGAACGGCGAGTTCTCAAGCGCAATAAAAACAAAAACATACATAAGAAATGTCAATGTTGTCAGGTGTGACGTTGCAAATTATTGCCCAATCAGGTTTTCCATTGATTTTCTGGTAATAATGGTGATACTTCAGAAGCCAATAACTCGACATAGAAATATCGGGTCGAGACGGGGTGTGGATCAATATTTTTAGTTTTCCGTTCTCTACAGGGTCATTGATGATGTTCTCGAGCCTGCAATATCCCTTCAACGCTCATATAGACTATACCTCAATCAGAACGATGGATGCTCCGATAGGTATACACCTATCTATTGGGCTGGTATACATTTCCGTTCCTTCAAGCACTAGGCTTTTTTATGTTGATATACTGCGAATTATCCGTTTTATTGTATACTTACTCTTGCTTACAAAAACCCCACCCAGTTAGCACAGGTAGAGTCTAAGTTAGGGTTATATTCGATGGGAAATACATTTCTTAAACAAAGTACACACTTCCATAGGGTATATCAGGAACACAATGTGTTGAAACTGGAGGATATGTCCTTAAAGAAATGTGGATAATTGGCTGAATATCCTGATCATCACTTTTTACATCATCGCTTTTTACATCATCGCTTTTCACATCATGTAGGTCACGTAGACCTTTTGACCATGCACGTTTACGGTTACATCATATACATATACTTTGACATCGTCACTTTTATATGTACATAAACCGTCAGATCGTGTAGGACGACATGAACAGATGAATTTTCGCATGTAGTACCTACGTTTTAGGATGATGTACGTAAATGTTGACCTCGTGTACATATATTTTTACATTATACTGGTGAGTATAAGATGACATACATGATGAGTAGGAATGAACAAACCCTTGGGAAATAGTGAAAGTCGAGCACACCGTTAGTAGGATGAGAATAGTGTTACAATGTGAGTGCTGACCATAGAGCAATATTATACTACAATTTGAAGTTATATAGTTAGATAGTATTAGTGCTGGCATATCATAATTCCATGACCCTCATATGGCTGTACCACTATCACAGAGGAAGCAACTTCTGAGCATTGGTAGTAGGCTATCCTACATGTAAGGAATTTGACTATAGGGGCATCTGATTCTGTTTATTTGATACATAACGAACACATATACACACATTTTACTCTAAATATAATACACATGTAGGGCTGTATATTCACATAGGGTCGATTAGGGCAAGAGGACCCCCGAGGGTAAGAGGCCTCCCCATATTCACGGCTGAATGGGACAATATAAAAAATACTTGCTACCAGCATTATCGAAAACACCTCCGTTTCAAAGATTGATATTATGAACTTCTTTGGTTGTAGCCATGAAACCCATGTATCACAGCCAAACAAATAGCTGGAAACACTCTCGAGGGGCCATCTGCTACCATCTGGGAGGTCTGAAAACCGGAATTTTCCCATTAGGTCTATAATGGCGCACTGTTTAGACAGTAAACTTGTGCCTCCAATCAAACGTTTGTGCCCCCTGTGCCCCACCCCCAGTTTGGAAATCCAGTCGAATCATTTCAAATAATCACCCAATTACTTCCAACAGAGGAGATACATAGGCTCCACTGACAAATTGTTCGCAATGTACAGTCGAATAACATGGATATGCACCAGTGTGAACATTGCATCGTCTGATATTTGTTATATTATATCGATATGGCGTTCGAGATGAGAAAAATAACTATCGGCACTTTGGCAGTATTGAGCATTTCTTGCTGCGGATGAGCAGTCCTCCGTTTGTCACGTTCGTGAATAACTTTGAAACCGTACATGTGATTTACACGAAACTTGGCACACATGTCCGACTATCAGAAATATTGGATGAGTTGGAAAGTGGGCGTCGATTAACGCGTTTCGGAACGTAGCGATCGTTTTGAGACCAACTTTTATTTTTGCCCATACGACCCCACCCGGAGGTTATTCTGATTTTTTCGACGAAACTGATATTATCGCATATTTAGGCATCCCGGAACGAGGTAATTTTTTTGACCAACTTTACGCCCATTACGACCACACCCGGCGGCTATTTTGATTCTGTCAACACAACTGATTTCATCGCAGATTTACGCATTCCGGAACCTGGCGATTGTTTTGAGACTAACCTATTTTGCCCCATACAGCCCCACCCGTCGGCCATTTTGGAAGTTCTGACGCAGCTAATTTCATCGCAGATTCACCCGTTCGGATCGTGGCGATCTTTTTGAGACCAACTTTCATTTTCACCCCATACTACTAGGCCCACACCCGGCGGCCATTTTGAAACTAATACAGTCAGTTGGAACCTGCCCGCGGCTACCAAGACAATTACGATTGCGATTGTTCAAAGTAAAACTATGAACTATTGCTGGTTTGAGCTAATAATGAGATAATCAGGTCATAATAATGAGAATATCATTATCATGAGTTACTGAGTCATAATAATGATATAATCAGGTCATTATAATGAGAGAGTAACTCATATTAATGAGATAACTAAGTCATGATAATGAGATACCAAGTCATAATAATGAGATACCAAGTCATAATAACGAGATACTAAGTCATAATCATGAGATAATTAAGTCATAATAATGAGATAGTAACTCATAATAATGAGATAATTAGGTCATAATAATGAGAGACTCAGTCATAATAATGGGATCATTAAGTCATAATAATGAGATCATTAGGTCATACAAAATAAAAAATATGTGTAGAGCTTTACAACATTGGACACAGTTCATAGCATAAACTTCGAAGTCCTGTAACTCCGTAAGAAAGTCGAATGACCGTCGGGTTTGGACTGATATGATTAGTTTTCAATCCTCTATAATATCAACTTTGAACATGACGATCCCTGGGGATCCCTCAGGTCACCTCAACATGTGAGCTTGGATTGCCCAAGACGGATAAAGACTGACCAGGGAAGGCCTGTTGACAAATACATCATTGGAGTACGTAGGAATGGACACATTATCAATGTGCGGCTCCTGACCAAAACGTCGAACTATATATATATCACGTTTTCTCAATCAATCGCCAGAATATATAGATTCTTGGTGAAATTTGCATCAGTTCCATCCTGATGTTTATCTCAACATTTCCAGTAGTTTGGAACATGTACGTCCCAGTCAAATAAAACAATGGTCGAGCGCCACCATTTCTCAAACTTCCAAATGTGGTGGCGCTCGACTTAAACGTAGCCTTTGTGACTATATATTGTGATGGGGCGATGATTACAGTTTTTTGCGGTGATTAGATCACGAGTGGGGAATGTTTCCTACGCATTGGTGGGCGTGATACCCTTTCCGACCTTCCCGACGCTTGCCTTATTTCCATTCGAAAGACAGTAGAGCGCTTCGTAATCTGCCTTGTATTTGCTAACTCAGTAGTAGGACCTCTAGTTAGACTTTCGTCCGTCTTCGCTCGCGTAGATTAAGATCGAGTTCGACCAGACCCAAAACCAGAGGGATTGGTGGGGCAAACCCACTGCCATGTCCCCTGCCTTGTGGGGCTTGATGTCTTCCATACCCTTCAGCTTGGTTTGCCCCCCTCTCTTCAAGCCTGCGGCACGGGCCAGAGAGATGCGGTGTTGCAGTTGTAACTCAAACTGTGAGTGGGCCTACCCTTTCCATGGCAGTATGATGTGCGACGGCCTCGAACAAAACTGTGCGCAGTCTGTGGTTATTCGTGTCTGTACTGAGAAGACGAGCAGGGAGCTAGTATATGACAATCTGATAATAGGCTACGGTCCCCATCTATTCACACAGCATTCCTGTCTTTTTGACACCATTGTTTGATGTCCTGTTGTGTGCTGTCGCCTCTAAGTCATAATAATAAGATAATTAGGTCATAATAATGAGATAGTAACTCATAATAACGAGATAATTAGGTCATAATAATGAGATACCAAGTCATGATAATGAGGTACTAATTCATAATAATGAGATAATTAAGTCATAATAATGAGATAGTAACTCATAATAATGAGATAATCAGGTCATAATAATGAGATAGTATATCATTCACTAAGTCATAATAATGATATAATCAGGTCATTATAATGAGAGAGTAACTCTCAATAATGAGATAATTAAGTCATAATAA
>JAUOBX010206100.1:0-11869 GCA_032360705.1 Eupentacta quinquesemita
CTTGTTGACGGCCTCAGAGTGATCAGATGGTTTCATGATGAGATAAAGTTGGGTATCATCAGCATATATCATATGATGAATTCCGTGATGAGAGTTAATTATGTCACTTAAAGTGACATGATCCATGTTGATCCTTTGTCCGGTCCAAGGAGATCGTAGCTGTGTTAGATTTTTTTCCAGCAACAAGGTAAGGAATCACTACGCATCGTTGCGCTGTTGTTTCGAAGTTTGTCTGACCGTCACAAACCTCGGTGGATATGGTCTACTTTTTGTCCTGAGAAATTTGAATTTGAGGTCCGGTGTCACCAAAGGTCATTTAGTGTATCTAATGGGCATAATTCATGCAAAATGTCGAAGTTTGTTGGATTGTGTCATGGAAGCTGATGAATGAGGTCTATCCTCGTTCCCGAGAATATCGATTGATTTGTAGGTTGGCCCCATGGCATGATCCCTGTTGTTTGTTGGGTCAGTTGCAAGATCATCTGTGTTGAGAAGAGGTCAAATTCCAAAAGCCTTGTCAACACAATAACTAGTGAACGAAAAGGTGCGGAACTAATCCATACATTGTCTGTTAGTGCTGGAATAGGAGTACTCATGTCCGGACTCAGACTCAAGTCCGGACTCAAGTCCACATCGGTCCAGACTCGTGACTCGGGCATGAAGGACTCGGACTCGCCTCAAAGGACAATTACTCGTGACTCGGACTCACCCTTCCGGACTTGTGACTCTGGTTTTTTTTCAGCATGAGTCCGGGAATGAGTCCCTCAATAATTGTTACCCTAATTTTTCTCAAATCAGTAGAAGTAGAACAATTGGAATTCTCAATCCCCCTTACTGCGCAGTGCCAGAGAGACTCAAACTGAAGCAATTTCATGAGAAACATGATCGATAAACTCATAAATTGGTTCACTCTCATGATCCTATAAATGAACCATGTTTACAGTTCTACATGCATTCATGTTCCAATTTCAGCGCTTCTATAGTGCCGATGTATTCGTATGTGATGTGACTGATGCCTGCAGGAGCCTTCATGCTCACAGGAGCAAAACTACTCTAGCTTGTATAGTGCACTAAGGGTGTTCATTGTGATCATGGTTAGAACACAAGCATCAAATTAATAACAGTGTGTTGTGGTATGATCTGCGTCAATTCCAATTTTGTCCATGCTCCTAGGACTGTTTTGCAATGATTCAGTCAAATGAGCTGCAGTATGTGGTTGTTCAGTCGGGGTTCTAGCTTCCATGTTACAAAATGTGACTCCACTTTCATCACAGATCTGCAATAGACCTACACTTTTCACTTTTCAGTGAGGCAATTGAGGAAATGCCTTGCCCAATGACACACCATGCATATGGCAACTCGTCCAGACACTCACTTCTAGGCTACACACTCCTCAATGTGTGAGAAATACACATGGACTCGAACTCATGCATTGGGACTCGGACTTGGATTCGGACTCACACCCAGTGGACTCACTACAACACTGTTGTCTGTAGGTTGGCCATATAGAGTACATGATCCCTGTTGATTCTTCGTCTGTTCCAAGGTGATCGTAGCTGTGTTGGACTTTTTCCAGCAACAAGGTAAGGAATCACTACGCATCGTTGCGTTCTTGTTTCAAAGTTTGTCTAACTCCCACAAACCTCGATGGATATGGTCTTCTTTCAGTCCCGAGAAATTTGAAAGTGAGGTCGGGGTCACAGAGGTCATTCAGTGTATTTAATTTGCATAATTCTTTCACCGGAGGTCATTTAATGTGTCTAATTGGTTTAATTTATGCATATATATCTTGGTTATATTTTTGCAATACTCCGTGGACAGTCCTTTAACATTTCGAGGGCTTTATTATTACTGTCGAGGTTTCAGCGTGACGACTCATAGAAAAAAACAATGATCTCGACACCAGGCGGGACACTTTCCGGCGATCGCCTTGTTTGTAGATAACCTGAATTTTCAACATCCAACATGTTGCTAAATATATCATGATATGTAGGCATAACAACATTCGAGATGCGCATTCGACTGGTATGCACACTCGACGGGTACCACGCGGTCATAGCGATATCTCGCGAGATTTGAGGGATGGGTGTAAGAAATCCTCCTCTAGATCTGGGAGCCGTGATTTCACGCCACCACGGACATAGCCCTTGTGCCGGTGCGGCGTCCTGTCGGGTCAATGCCGTCCCATGTCCCGATTGCGTTCCCTGATTTTATTACTGGAGTCTGGAGTTCTCCTTCGATACGTCCTCTGTCTGTCTGTCCCTTCGATTGTCGCACCGCGCGATCACTTAGAGAGATAACTCAAGGCATTCATACAAGTGTTGTGTCCGACACCGGCAAGTCTGACACCAACATCGACACCAGTGCTCTCGACACCAACACCAACACCGGTGCCTCGGAAAAAAAAGGTTCAACACCGGAAGGGTCCGAAACCAACACCAAACACATAATTTACACATTCTAATAACAGTCAATGGGTACCCAATCCGGGGAGCCTACCAAGGGTTTAACTGAATACAAAGTGCATTGCTTTACCTATTTTTTCAGCCCAGTATTGTTGTCCAATCTAACAAAGTGTTGAACAGAATTAGGCCGATTTTGAGAGGAATTTCTTTGGCAGCTATTACCCCATTCATGAGGAACAGGCACTCTCTTCGACAATCTCAGGAAGTGAGCAGTGCTGCTACTATGAGCGCAGATAAACTCGGCTTCCCCACAGGTTGAAATACAGATAATGCGCCTTGCCTTAGGACGCACCGTAAAAACCAGTCGACCACATGCTGTTTTTGAACACACATTATTCAGATTATTACAAATCTTATAACACAATGGAAACTGCACACGGTAGCACTTTAATTGCTTCGGGCTGTATGTGTAGAGGTTAGAGTGTGCTTTGCAAGACCTATGACTATCGGAATGGAAAATATATTATAAATTTCCGACACCACCAGGGTCCGACACCAACGCCGACACCGCAGTGGTTCGTCACCAACACCGACACCCGAGTCCATGATGGTGTCGACACCAGTGTTAACACCGACGTACGTGGAGTACCTATCCGTTGGCCTGTGTCAACATGGTCTACCATAGACTCGCCTATATCTTCCGTGGGAATATCTCTGGAATTCTGCCTAATTCAGAGCTCGAACCTACTGTCGTCCTCTATTCAAACAGTAGCCCTATCTGATCTGCGCGGTGGAATAGTGTAATTACGTGAAGTTACGTCTATCGAATGCGGACGATAAAATGACAGTCCCGGGAGAATGTACTCGCACCTCTACCTCGTTACTTCAGGGCACTCCTCGGAAAGGGTAGGCGAGTTCCGCCGCTGTCCTTCCACGATCAAACGCAGTAGCCTCGAAATGTCCAATACATATGGCCTGAAGTAATCCTTAGAACCATAACAGGAGGCGTACAGATCAGAGGAACAGATAAATCACATGATGATAATATTATGAACTTTTAAAGAATTGCATCAGACACACGAGACCCTGACTTGGACAAGTCTAGGTCTACCACGATCAGTGCTTTCCGGGATATGTATTGATAATAATAATAATACATTCATATAGCGCTTTATGCAATGCCTGAAAGCGCTCTACAGACAACACAGTAAACCTACAGTGGGAAGAGCACATTAGAAAAATTATGATTTCAGATTACGCTTAAATGAAACGATATCGATATAATTATATCCCCACTTCGGGGATATTACGGGTTTACCTTCGCCGTATCCGCCGCGTCCGCCGGAAGATTTTCGCGTTAGCGCAATAACTTTCTAACGCTTCATTCGATTGATTCCAAACCTGGTACACATGTGCGACCCATATCAATCTCGGATGGGTTCGAAAGTAGGCGTTGTTGCATGACTGCTGCCCTCTATTTCGTCTGTTCTATGCGAGAATAGCAAGTTCACCAGATTTACACGAAACTTGGTCGATGTGGACTACATTTGGTTCCGAAAAACATGGCAGTAATTTCAAGGTCATCAAATTTGCGTAATTTATGCGGATTTCCTAACTGTCTCGGATTTGGAAGAAACTTGGTGAATGTGGACTATAGTTGGTCCTGAACAACATGGAGGTCATTTCAAGGTCATCAAAGGTCCAATTTGCGTAATTTGAGCGGTTCTCCTAACTTTGTTGGATTTGAACAAAACTCGATAGATATGGCCTTCACTTGGTTCCAGAAAACATGGAGGTCATTTTAAGGTCGCCAAATGTCAAAGTTGCATGATTGATCTCTCACTGATTGCTCTAATGTGGGGATATTACATGTTGGCGATTTACCCGCCGGCGGTTGTCTAGTTACGTAGGTCACTTGGTAGCTTGTTCCACAGGGTTGGACCGAGCCACGATAGTTGGCGTTAACCGTGGGTCTTCGTTCGGCGCTATTGGTCACGGGACGTTGGTCGGAGAGCTCTGGGTGCGACGTACGGAATTGCGAGACTCTCTGGATATCTTGAACATAATAATGATGATCTTGTAGGAGATGCGTGAACGGACTGGTAGCCATTCGAGGTCGTGCAGAATAGTAGTGATGTGGTCTCTAGGAGATGACCGAGTAACAATTCTTGCGGCGGCGTTTTGAATATGCTGTAACCTTGCGATCTCTGTCCACTTACCACTTGTACAGGACCTGGAGAAGCAGAGGATATATTTGTCGAACGTCAGTAACTGCTCCCAGCGTGCTAACGGACAATTATAATCATTACAATCATAACCGCAAGATTATAGACCTCTGATAAAATCAGTGCTTGTGAAATTGGACATGTACCATCTTGCCAACATGGAAGTAATGACTCATATATCCGCTCATATTTCGCCAGCTAAACACGTAGAGCGGGCTGCAGATTAGCCTGTGCACGGATGAATGTTAGTACAGTGAAACAAACTGTATGGGGAAAGATGGATACGGTAGTGGTCGATATTGTGGAACACACATGTGTTGTTGTGGGTAAGTTAGCATATCAAACTGGGCATGGCACCGTCAAATTTGCATAGAACTTGCTATACTCTAAGTTGATCAATGCCGCTATTTCCCTCGGACATCACTATTTTGAGACACAAGCTTCTAGGAGTGGTGGCACGATCCCACAGAACGTTCCATACTTCGGCGTTCCTGAAGTGCTGTTACAATTATATTATGTGTTCACTCATCAACTAGCCTATAGTATAAAGCTACCAGTGGGGAAATCAACTAAGATTGCGATGGTCAGTTGGTCCCACTCTTTTATATTGCTTAGAAGGATAGAGACACGACATGACATAATGACACGATTTCGAAAATTTGACAATTACTCACTTCAAAATTGGCCAATTGACGTGAGCGATGTTGAAGCCTTGCGAGTCACGTAGAATAGACCCATTTCCCATTACTGGCGGCCGCAAAGGAGCATGGGTAGAGACCATGGCTTGTTGTATTCTGGCCATCACTCCAATTTGCCATTGAGTTTGCACAGTCGACACGCCGACGGGACGAAAATTTGCCTTTTTTTAAATCGACGATTTCCACATGAAATATGCCTCTCAGCTGGTAAATACGCATATATCCTGGAGGAGAATCAAATTCTCCTCGAGATACTGGATGAATGCACGTTTTCCGAATCTACAAACTATTCTGAGCATCCTGAGAGGTGACCAACCACATTAGCCAACAATACGAGCTGCAGCCGTCAGCCCAGTGCATTGTACGTGTTGATACGTGTTGTGGCTGTCGGTACGTGGTACGTACACGACTAACTTTAGCGTGACGCGTCGTCTGCTACAAGTTTGTCAGCTTTGTTGTACACGAATTTATCACTACGTTGATATGGTGCAAACGAACTACTCTTACTACGGTTTTTATCACGATTCCTCAAGTCAAAATGCTTTTCCTCATACTTTTCCATAGAATTCCTGCAATTTACACGATTCGAAATGCAACGAACCGCTCATTTCTGTTGATTTACGACGAAGAAGTGATCGTTAACAGTGTAAAGTATATTATGTATACGCTGTGCGACTCTCTCGGCAACTCCCATAATGATGGACCAGACTGCATCGGTGCATCACGTGACAACAACCAAAGTCGGTATTGGGAAAGGTATTGGTAGCCGGTAGGCTCTGAATCATTCAAACAAAATAGTGGCCTACATGTTCTATGGGCTCTGCGCAACATCTCTAAGTAGAATATAACCGGGGCATTATGTGTTATCCTTGATAAAATTGGATAGAAAAAACTTCTGTTCGGGCATGCCTTCTGGTAGCACACCAGTATTAACCCCGATGTACCTCTGACAGAATTGTACTCCCGCAAAAAGTAGGTTCTTAATTAAAAAAAACTTGTTAGGGTACAGCTGTGGCCTTGTGTGATGGGAGACTGGAGTAACTTTCCACCCCATCTGGAAGGGCACTGTTGAAATTACATTTGCTGTAAATTTCAGCCTATTTGGGGCAATTTTTCCAGATTTTAGGGCTCCTGGACGGGGGTAGAACATTGCGGAGTATTTTGTTTGGAATGCTGTTGACAGCACGCACCTAAAAATAAACCCACTCCTAGCTCAAAATCTAATCGGTCATCATGTATTGAATTGCTGACAGGGTGAAAGAGTAAGCTCTCAGCTTCGCAGCGATGTATAGCTGTTACCCGTTGCGAACTTCTGGAAGGCTCAGGACGGCTGGGAACGGACTCAATTTAGTGTGTAAGTCAATTAGAGAATTAAACCGGTGTGCTACCTCCAACTACGGTCTACGATGAGAGGTCGTGTCAGGTCAGGCATGTCGATTCATCGGACCTGGCTTCCCACTTCGATGCCATGGCTATTCTTCAACGTTTGATACAATGGTATTTACCTCAGCCCAAGGACACTCAATATTGAATTCATTTAAGGAATGAAATGGAGCTTTTTATTCTTGATATATCATAGAGTAGTTTCTCAGCTACTCATCAGCCCCTTCCCCATGGGAATCGGGTGGACCGTAGTTGAGAAATCTGCCTTCGTAGTCGGTTGTCCGGATAGAACATCTCGCAAAATGGGTTGGAACGCTATATTGGGCGATGACGTCAGCGATTGAAGACAATTTTGTAAACGGCATTTTGCTGGATTTGCATCCAGGGACTGAGTAGTAAATATCCGAGTCGCACATATATGATGCAACTCGGCACGCCGAAGCCATCGAGCCATACCACGAGTTCATAGCATTTTGCGTTATAGCGTTATGGTCACTCAAAGAAGCTAGATGTTTTTTGTTTTTTTTTACTATCGCCTATATTCCGAAAACTGAACAAGATATGGAGAAACAGAGTGCACCATTGTGTTCGCCGCCCCAAACTACTACTAGCAAAATAAAAATAACTGTCCCAGGTATCTACTTATGGTCACTGAAAATGCTAGATTTTTCAGTTACCACCGCCTGTATCTCAAAAACTGGACAAGATATGGAGAAACAGATTCCACCATTGTGTTCGCCGCCCCGAACTACGACTATCAAAATGAAAACTAGACATTCGTAGGCGGTAGACCGCCCACGTGTATATCCCCGCTTTTTTCATGGATACTGACCTCCAGTGATTGGGAAAATTGCATAATTCATGTCGTTTTCACCTCTGATGGGCATATAATGACCAAAATATTGTTTAGAAACAACTATATAGTCCACATCCACAAAGTTTTGTTCCGATTTGGCAAAGTTAGGAAAATCGCATAAATCACGCACATTTGACCCCCGATGACCTTGAAATGACGATCATGTTTCTCGGGATCAACGGTAGTCCACATCTACCAAGTTTCATTCGAATCCGACGAAGTTAGGAAAATCGCATAAATTACGCACATTTGACCTTTGATGACCTTGAAATTGTCGTCCTGTTTTTCGGGACCAACTGTAGTACCCACTCACCAAGTTTCGTGTGAATTGGACAAACTTGATATTTTCGCATAAAACGTGCAAAATAGAGGGCAGCAGTCGTTCTGCAACGCCAACTTTCGAACCCATCCAAGATTTTACTAGGGCGGACAGGTGTACCAAGTTTCGGATCAATTGGATGAGGCGTTGGAGAGTTATTGCGCTAACGCCTAATGTCTCCGGAGACGGCGGCGGCGGCTACACCCCCAAAACCATAATATCCCCAGACGCTTAACGCGTCCCGGGGATATGATGATGTTGTACTAGTTTTATGCATTAGCAAATGGCAGTTGGGCATCAGCAAGGTGCAGCCCAAAAGAGAAAAAGAAGATTGTTTTGGTTGGTGGGGAGTTGATAAAAATCCCCTCAAACAATTTTCCCAATACGGGATCGGCAGGAGAAGTGCGTGAACCCCCCAATCGCGCTGCTTAGCGCCAACACTATCATTGAATTGAGTATTTTAGGTGGAATGACTGAAACCCCACATTTCCATGTATAGCAACATAACAAAGAATCTTTGGCATGTTAAAATTATAACATATCCGTTCTAAATGTTGCTTCAAGTTCAGGGTAAATAGAGGCTAGCATCACTGCATTGATGCTCACTTTCAAACCTGATCTAGATTTCATTGAGGCAAATATGTGTACCAAGTTTTGGATCAACCTGACAATCACTCGGAGAGGAGGTAACAGTTTTGAGAAGGGGAAAAAGGGCCAAGCTGTAACAGAGACAATTGTAATGCAGCATTCGCAGATCTGATGCCTGCACTTACTACCAGGCATTTAATGATAATGATGTAAAGTGCTTAATATTTTCCGGAGGTGGCTGAATTTGCCTGCCCATAGGCATTCGCTGCTCTTGGCAGCCTGGTTCCAATGTGGCATGGTTTACTCAGAGATTGAGAGGGTTGTTTGTTGCCTCCATGGTACTTGGAATAGTCAGCCCCTGCAGGATCGGAGAAAGTGGTCAGATCTTGAGGCTCACTGATCATCCATCGGATGGGGATGTAAAATGGTGGTCCCATGAGCAGGATGGGATATCCCAATGCCTATAGAGATGGCCAGGCCAGGACTCCATACAAGAACAAACCCAAGCATAACATTTCCAGACACTATATTTGTAGCATGAGAGACTCACCCAACTCTTGACAGGTGCCAAAGCCACGTTTCTGGGAAATGATTCCGTAGCTGATAGATTGGGCCGCTCGGCTGAACATCTGGGACTGGTGGTCCTTTCCTAGAAAATTCATCACGATTCATTGGCTCGAATGAAATTACTGGGCCTGGAACTCCACGAGGTCCCTCATGTCCAGAGGGACCACGAGGTCCCTCATGTCCAGAGGGACTATCATACCTTCGATAGGATGGATAGGATGGATAGGTTGTGACTGCAAGACAGAAAGGAGTTATCTATATTATGGAAATTATATAAACATAAACATCTTTTGCGAATATAGTGCTCTATACCGTAATGGTCTTAAAGCACTTTATAAATGTAACCATTATTACAGGGAAGCGCACGCTCTACAACAATCCGGGAGAGTAGGTTGCTGCCACTATCAGTGCAGATTGTACTCAGCTCATAGGCAATGGAGATAGAACGCCTCACCAAAGGACACACAATACTTGAGACCTTCTGAGGTCATTTGATTGCTACAGGTTCAGGAAGCCACTGAAGGCTCATCGAGGAACCCTTGCTGTGTTGATCATGGATGAGCACTGGCGACAACTTGCCTTCTCTTCTTGACGGGTGCTCAAGTGACATCAAGGCAGGGGTGTACAGGTACCAATCACAACCTGTTCTCAGGACGGCCATTCTATGTCCCCATCAGACGGACGACCAGTGGACCCCAGGATCTGACCACTTTCCCAAAACCTGGAGGAGCGGAGGCTTTTTATTTTGTATTTCGGGAGTTCAGCCACAATGACTACGAACAGCTAACTGACAAGACTTATTGCAACTAATCCGACAACAACCCCTATAATTATCAAGCCCACTGCGCCACAGCAGAGCTGGCACACCAAGCACCTACTGTCACTGTGACTACAGACACCTCTGGAGAAAAACGGCTCAATGGACTGGGATGATCCAATGTCCGAGAAATGTTATAGAACATAATCATGCCATTTAATACTTGCTATACCTCAAATAGGTCCTTGAATGATCACTTTTTATATAGTTTCAGCTTCACAGTTCAGTGAGCGTGAAGGAGGTCAAGAATGATTCCGGTATCATTAACAGCAGAGTGACCGGTCGCTCTTGGCTAGTAACAAAGAGAAACTATAACCCCAACTCAGCTCTTCAACCAGAGAGCTAAGAGGCTTAGTGATCCTATGAAACAATATTTGCAGGGGCAGGGACGTTGTGAACTCATTGTGACCACCAGTCTACAACTAAATTAGCAAGCTTCCCATACTCTCCATAAGGAGCAAAGACACCAAATTCAGCTTGATCAGGCCGAGCATTCTGGACTGATCATGTTCATAAGAATTTCCAATTCTGACCTAGCCACGACTACATAGATTTCATCGACTTTGCAAAGGGATAAAAAAAAGAACAGCTCCAAAAGTATCTATTAAACCAGAAAGCGAAGAGGCTCAGTGATTCCTTGACTGCATCGACCTTGGCTTCAACAATAATGATATGAGGAACCCACAACACAATAAATATGGTTCCTTTAATTGCCTGCTCAGATCAAATATTCCTGACGTATGGTGATAACAAGACTTTCAGACATTCCCCTTTGATGACCTGAGAAAACATCTGACCTGACCACAGAACAATAAAGGGATCAGGTACTTATCATGAGGAGCCCACATGCCAAGTATGAGCTTTATCCATCCAAGTGGGGATGAGTTAATTATATTGTTAAACTGTTAACAAGCTAAAGATGGCCAAGATGTCTCTGGCATCTGGTTCTATGTACAGTGCTTTATTAGTCGCCATCTCCCAGCGGTCATGTATGACTCTACAGCTAGTATGTGTGCTTTATCAGTAACTTCCTCACCAATATAAAGTGCACATTCGCAACTGTTCGCATTCGGCACAGTGGCACCCAACCAATTATACTATTTCATCGTGAAAAATTGAACTCGACCTACGAATTGGCCCAAAGTCCATCATGTCCTTTAATCAACATGCACCAAAGACTTACCAGTGAGAGTCTACCTTCCTTCGATCAGTTTTAACAGTTCGGTCGCCACTGACATTATGATGACAAATATATGGAATTGCAGGGGATGGCTAAGCAGAGTTATTGAAGCTAACAGCAGCTGCATGATCGTAGCAGTTCAATTTCATTTTTGGAGTGGTTTATTCAAGATTTGGCCCTGGAATATTTTCTTATTAAAATAAATGGACATCTCATGTTTTAGATACAAACAAGCATTACTCAAGGGACGAAAGGACCAAATTTAAAGAAATCCAATGTTCTCTGCCTGTGCCTTCTGTATTTTTTCGCTTTTCCATCGATACTGACAACAAATAACTACTGATCAAAATCTGAGAACAAGTTTCAAGGAACACCACCTAAGGACCATTCTTACGCAATTTCAAGAAAATCCATCGTATTTTGTAGCAGGAGTGTTAATTGTGACATCGGTCCATCGGAGATATTGTAGTCAGTTTGCGTTTTCACTCGGATGAGTTATTGTAGTCAGTTTGCTATTTCACACATATTCACTGGTGCTGATCACCATAGCAATGGTTGCTATGGTAACACTTCTTATGGGGGAGTTACTTCCATTGAGGTGTATCCTATGGTGGGGTGGGTACCCATGGGTGTCAAGGGTCCAGTAACGAGGTATGCGCAAAAAGGTTTCCGTTTGTGTGTGTGCCTGTGTGTCCATGTGTATGTGTGTCCGTCGGATTTTCGATGGTTTTCCACAGATATCTTAAGTTTTTGATGCCCGAACAAAACCAAATTCCACACAGGGGTGTATTGTCAAGTGCTAAATACATGTTACATAGGAAAACAAGAGTG
>JAUOBX010206211.1:0-11869 GCA_032360705.1 Eupentacta quinquesemita
TACAGGGGGGCTAGGGGCCATTTCACCCCTGAAATGACCAAAGTAACCCCTGAAAATCACCAAAGTAGCCCCTGAAAATCATAGGAAATATGTGTTGTTGGAGCAGAATAGCCCTTGAGAATCTCTGAATTTGAGGAAAGTAGCCCTTAAAAGTTAAAAGGTATTTGCAGCCCTAGCTGTCACTCAACAGAAAACACACAAACAAACAAGCATGTGGATTGTCACAATTTTTCATTCAGCTGACTATGAGAAGAAAATGGCCAGTCTGCCAGCCGCACGAGCAAAACCAGGACCCTGTCAGGAACGAAGCCAAGATACCACACAGCATGGAGCAACCCCCTAAATGCCTGGTAAAATGGTGATTTAACCAGAGTTTCTATAGGTAAAAGACACAAGTCGTGATATGGGAGGTATAGATCTACGCTGTGGTGATTTTTCACTTCTCACTCCACCGCAGTGATCATGTTCACTAGATAGATACAATTCGGACACTTGGATATATCAGCCTGTGATCACTTGAACACTCGATCACTGAGAATGTACGCCCACTCAGCTCCATTTCATTGAGAGAGTCACAGGATCCAGGTTGAGTGTTTGACTCGAGGAGACGGTAGGTGTAAATACCCAGAGGGGTGCTTGAGTCCTCCTGGCCACGAGAGACGAGAGGTCAAGATAACACTTTAGGCATCCGCCCTGGGGAATACCGAGAGAGTCGCGATATCTCGAGCACCATCCGAGATGAAGATCAAAATATGGCACTTGTGTCGGATACAGTCCACCAGGAGAACAATCTCGAGTTACAATCTCATGTTCTGGACTAATTAAAACACAGGAAGAGCTGTTTGGGTCATTCCATGGAGTTGCTACCAGTAGGATCTCCATTGACTTCATACATTTAATGCTCAGTTACAACAATATGGCATCCGCCGGTACGTACAGTACCTCGCCTGGTTGGGCAGATGATGGATTCATTTGTAGGTTGTGTAACTAAAGCACCTGCGTACAGTCCCTCTCTGTGTGGCCCACCAAAAAATTTCCATCATTTTGTTCTGGGTATATATTCTATTTTTCAATGTAACATTGACCTGCTAATTACATCCTCGCGACGCTTCTAGCCTCTGGGGATATGATGGTTTTGGGGGTGCGGCTGCCACCGTCCTCTCCACCGGGAACTCTCTAAACTTGTCACACATGACCGCCCCAGTAAAATTTCGATTGGGTTCGAAAGTGGGCATTCCTGCATGACTGCTGCCCACTATTTTCGCTTTTTATGCGAAATAATCAAGTTTGTCAGATTTACACGAAACTTGGTGGGTGTGAGCTCCAGTTGGTCCTGAAAAACATGGCGGCTATTTCAAGGTCACCAGAGGTCAAATGTGTGTAATTTATGCAATTCCCCTTACTTTGTTGGCTTTGAATGAAACTTGGTGGATGTGGAATATAGTTGGTCCTGGAAAACATGACAGTCATTTTGAGCATCCAGCCTTGATATCATCTCAGATCTTTGATGAGCTCACATTGGCTTCCCGAACCAACTTCTATCCAAATCAAATTGGGGCTTGAAATAACCGAAGGCACCGACAGCCATGGGCCATTGGTGCCCCTATATACTGGTGGCCGTGGTGCCTCTAAAATATCATAATCTATAGAACAACACAGAACCATGGCCATTCAAGGCAATTTTAAGCCCATTTCGCCTTGCCCTTTGGAATTCTTATTTCGAGCCCTGTAAAATCATAAGATTAGTTAGGATAGGATTTGATTTGATGGCAGTGTACACCAATGCTGGTTGTAGCTTGGCAAAATGGAATTGTCAGCATGTTGGAACTTGCAGCCATGGGATACAAGTCCACCAATTAAGTATCTCCTATGGAACATGGATAAGCCTATGATCATCACTGCTTCCAGCTTGCTGAGAATGAATTAGACAGTACATGAGAGTTCTTCCCGATTGAAGTTCCGCACACAACTAATCACCAGTGTCCGGGAGGTTCGGCAGGGCAATCCTACATAGCTATGGTTCCTCCAGAGCACTGAGCTGCTGGCTCAGACAAGCACAAATATGAGAATATCATCATCGCACTTCTCAGAGAATGTATTTTTTCCGCATTGAAACAATAATAATAACAAGAACACAACAATGCGTAGTGATTCCATACCTTGTGGCCAAAGAAATTCCAACATGCCCGTGCTATCGCATAGATTCCTAACCCACCTGTTCACGCTATGGGTTAACAGTTGTGTGCGTTCCAAATTCACTCCAATACCCAGAAACCACGAGGATCACAACCAGTGACCTCTGTTACTCCGAGCAAGGTACTGTACGAGACTCTAGCAGTTTTTGCTAATGAGGTTCAATTGGATGATCATCCTCCGGTTTGTAATGAATTATTCTTACCTTACGATAGACGATAAGGTTAGGATGTAAACATTCACTGTCTGCATTGCCATTATGTATACGGCGCCAGTGGGCCATTCCTCCTGTCATCTCGACAGCCCCGACACCTTCAGAAACCCCACAGTGGCTGGCAAAGTGAGGGAGTTGTTGTGAATGGTGATGCTGCCACTGCCCCGTGGCGAAGAACGTCCGATGCTTCTGGTCTGTGTAGCACGAGTGATACCCTCAATAACCATAGCTATTCGTCACAGTCGGTACAGTACAATTGAACTCGACCCTGCAAAGACAAGTAACATACCAGTAACAATCAGGAGCAAATCCAGCAGTATGGTATTTAATTGGGCACTTGATATGCTTAGAGCTGAGCTACAACCAGAAAACCCTGGATGTACGAAGCAGTCAGCCAAGAACAGGCTAGGTAATTACATACTTAACTAAACATGGGAGTTGTGGTAGCCAAATGGTTCATAAACTTCAATAGTACATGTACATATCACCCTGAATATATGGTGTTAATTTGACTCGCGCTAGGAATCCATTGGAATGGATGCGAATGCGGATTGAGTTTGTGAATCACATTTTTGCAAGACTGGTATTTGTCAGGATGTGAATGAATTGATGATCTCAGAACATCAGAAATATGAACCAGCTCATGAATAAGTAGGTAATAACTAATAATATCAATATTTTGAAGAATTTCCCTGCAGCATGGGTTCTATTCGAACTGTTCTATTTGAAGTGTTTGTATCTCTCAACCAAATATGGAACTTCCATACATTTCCCTAGTCTCTGCTCATGATAAATGAAATTTGAACTCTACATATCAAATCCTGCAACACTGCACTGCAGCTCAATAGTAGAATTGGAACAAAAAGTTGTTTTTTTCACATTTGTTAACAGTTTGAATTTTTTTAACATACCTAGTATTAGTCTTCAATCCCCCCACCCCCAATGATATAATATAATATAATACATGCATTTATAGAGCGCTCCACGAAGAACACAGCGCTGTACAAGAAACAACAAATATAATACAAATATACAAAATGGAGGTTGTTATGGAAACAAATATTAGTTAGGCTGGGCCTGTGTATATCACGAGAGTATTGTGCGAGAACAATGGTTTATTCTCTTCACGTGCAATGGCCTACGGTTCGGAGTTTGTTGGAAGTACTAATTACCCAAATTGATTTGTCAATTATTCTGTGAATACAGTCTACCCCCTTCATATTTCTCCGTCAAGATATACACTTGTAGCATTTCTTGAGGTGACTTGCAAGTATTCAGAGAAATGGAATTGAACCACCCCATATTTAATCACTCAGGTTGATATACACACAGAATAAATTATACAGTAGAGTTGAACATTTCTTGCCAAAAGCGCTGTACCATAATTTTACCCTACCTGCAGAATTCCTGTCGTGAACACTGCTGGGAACAATATTTCAAATTATCCTAATGATGGCAAGCAGAGGCCCTTTTCTTGTTCAAAATGTTTCAGCCCTCTGGTCTGAATTAGGCCGAGTTAATTGGCCCTCTGGATTCTTGAATTGTGTTTGGTGCAGCGATACAGTAGATTAGGAGGAATACATTGTTTGACATATTCTACCAAGAAATCGGACCAGACATTTGGACTGTAAGATCATGCATCCAATGGAGAACTGATGCATATAAAAAGTGAACCCTGGAGGATTATGTGAAAATAGTGTTGCTCATGAGGCCATGCTAGGTTCTAATTCACAAAGAGAGGCAACCATCGCACAATTACAGAAATCAGGTACTAGTTAGATTTGACAGCACTAGTATAATCGTAACTTCGCCAAGTTTTAAGGATTCCAGGATTTTCCAGGGGAGTGGCACCTTTTTCCCACATCAGGCAGTTTATTGCTATGAGTATTACATAAGCCTATCTCTTTCCCATATATTTGGGACATCGTCCATTGACCCTAGGAGAGGGGAATTTCCTCCTTCTAGCAACTTTGTCAAATTGAAGCCAGATGCACCAAGCGAGGTTTGTTGTATTCTCAACTAATAATTACGAAAAATGTACTTCTCAGTTTTGAGACCATGTATCCAACAATCATGCTGCGAACAGTTGAACCCATTACAAAACCAGGAAGCCAAGAGGCTTAGTGATTCCTTGAATACCTCTATGAGTCATGATGAACTCATGATGGGGAACTCACATACCAGATAACGAGTGTGACCGAAATTAACTGAAATGATAACAGGGTCACGTACACCCCTACTAAACGAGGTCACATACCATGTTCCAGCCTGATCAGACCAAGAAGTCTGGACTGTTCACTGGACTTTGACTGGACTGGATTTTTACCTCAGATGTCCTCTGTTTGACCTGATCCCAAAACAATAGGGTTCATGTAGCCGACCGATCATCATGAGGAACATACAATACCAAGTGTGAGCTTGTTTCATCAAGCATGATCAAGGTGGGGTCAAATTTGAATAACGTGTTCACAAACTGGGCGTCACATACACACACACACACACTGTCATGACTGCAAATATATTCCTCAGACTTTGTCAATGAATTTAAAATAGTAGTACTCTTGGACAGAATCTGACAGCACAACACCAATTATGGTACTTTGACATTTATTATCTTGGCCAGCGGGAGGTGTCTGATATATTCTCAGACAGCAGTGAAATGTCACCACTCTTAATGTATTAAGTTAACAAAATGTTCGACATGACTTGACATTTCACTTTTTTAACAATTCATCAAAATGACCCAAACCCACGGGTTAGTCAATGATGGGGTGTCCTGCACTGGTGGAATTATGCCAATTCTGATGGCTGGTAGGTAGGGCTGTGCATTCACTATCAATGCATTATTCTGATCAGAAGATGATTATTATTCGATCAATTCATTTCGCTTGAGGGCCAATTGTGGAACTCACAGGTACAGCAGATCAGCCAATTACACTAATGTTATATGCACATTACATGTATCACTACCCTATATAAGGCTGACAGCCTTGGTTCCCCATGTATATAACATTCAGTGTAACCAAATTAAAACCACCTAATAAAATATGAAGGAGTGTAATCCACTTACTACTTAGCGTTCATTATCTTCAACCATTATAACAATAAAGGTCAGAGGAAGGGTTAATCCATTGCTTTGGAACTTAATAGAGGTCTGAGTGTGTGACCCTTTAATTCCAAGACCAATATCCAACATTGGCTTAGCCACTCACTCATACTCAATACCAGACACTAAGATACATCCAATGCATTGAGTTTTTGGAATAAATGGGCCTCCAAGGTACCAAAATCCCTGTAATGCTCATTGAAAACAGGATTACATCTAATGCATTAATTGAATGAACATCTATGAAATCCTTATGAGCCTTGAGCTATCAAAATCAAATTTGCCTGCAAGGCTTAATGAAAATAGGATAACATCAGATATAACATCCGGCTCTTCCCCTATTCACTGCATACATCAGATAACATTGCCAATGATATCATTTTCTATAGTGTTACTACCCGTACCAGCCCAGAGTTGGGGAGCAGTATAAACTGTAGTGTACATTCACCATTTACTAAACCAAGTATCAAAGGTATGTGTGAGTGACTTTTTATTCTGTACATTAGAGACCAGGCTCAATATTCTAGATCAATATCCAGCCTTGGCTGAGCTACTCAGACTCAATACCAGGCAGTAAGAAACATCTGATGCTTTTAATAATTTAATGAAATAAAGAATGTTTTGCACATAGTGAATTCCTGAGAGTGGGCCTCAATGGTATCAAAATCAAATTTGCCTGCAATGTTTCTTGAAAATGCAATTACAGTACATCAGATATAACATCAACTTCTCTTCTTCTCTATTTACTGCATACACCAAACAAGAGTGCCAAAAAACTGCCGATGGCACAGTAGCTCACCTGGTGTGAATTTGTTTCACTAGTGCAATCTGATGAGAAGTGACTGATTGAGCTAACATTAATATCATAATGGCATTTGGGATCTTGGACCAAACGAGAACACAACGATGTGTAGTAATTCCTTGTCATATTTATGATTAATTAACAACTCCTAAGATAGGGCAATTAGACCATCATTATGACCAAACATCAGCACTGTGCAATGTAATCTGTAGGAGATACAAGATTGTGAGGTATTTCATATAATGGGCCCTAGGGCCAAACGGGCCCTCAGCCAAAAATTCCTGAACATCCGCTGATGTCCCACCACTTAAGGATCATTACATTTAACTAGAAAACTAGACATGTTGCAGGCAGTAAACCGTCCACATGTTATATCCCCAGATTGATTATGGATATCGACTTTCAATGATTAGAAAAAACTGCACAGACCATGTGTGATTGACCTCAGATGACCTTTTATTGACCCTCATGTTGTTCATCACCAACTAAAGTACATGCCCATCACCAAGTTTCATGGGAATCCTACAAAGTTAGGAAAATCGCATATATTACGCACATTTGACCTACGGTGACCTTGAAATAACCGCAATGTTTTTCAAGAGCAGCTATAGTCCACAGCCACCAAGTTTCCATCTAATCCAAACAAAGTTGAGAAAATCGCATAAATTACACACAATTGACCTCTGGTGACCTCAAGTACACACCCACTAAGTTTTGTGTGAATTGGATGATTTTTAGATAATTGGCAAAACATGCAAAATAGAGGGCAGCAGTCATGTAGCAATGACAATTTTCGAACACATCTGAGATTCCACTAGGACGAACAAGTGTAGCCTACTGAGTTCGAAATGAATCGGAAAATGGGTTGGAGAGTTATTGCGCTAACAACTGAAGTTTCTGGCCGCACAAAAACTCCAATATAGAGGGCAGCAGCAAAATTTCAAACCCATCAAGATTTTCCCAGGGCAGACATGCGTACCAAATTTCTGATGAATCAGACGAAACATAAGAGAGTTAATTGCACTAGCTAAAGTTTCCGGCCGGGGCAGAGATGGCGGCGGCTACACCCTTAATACCCTAATATCCCTGGACACTAAAATGCGTCCCTGGGATATATTAAATTCAAGATTGTGGGAGGAAATGCATTTCAAGTACCATTGTGTGAAATTTCATAAAGTGGGACCCTGGGCCAAAATTTCCTGAACACTGCGAAGGTGCGTCTGTTGGACCATCATTATGACCGATCATCAGCACTGTGCACTAAAAATTGTAGGAGGAGTGGCGATTTGAGTGGGTTCACATAATGGGCCCTCGGGCCCACACCAGACCTGGGGCCCAAAATTAATGAACACCTATGAGCCCATGACTTAGTCATTATTGTCACCAAGTTTCATAGTTATCCATCAAAGGTTGTGGGAGTAGTAGCAATTTGAATCAATTGTGGACAAATAAATAGATAGATAAATAAATAGATCGATAGATAGATAGATGGATAAGCAGACAGATGGACAGACAGATGGACGTGTAGGTAGGTAGATAGATAGATAGATAAATCGATAGATAGATAGTTACATACATACATACATAGATAGACAGGTAGGTCAATTAGCCATATGGCTAGAGTGAGCCCAAATTCATGAGAATCGGTCAATATCATGAATTACTGTTAGTGTTCATCAAGGTCTTTGTAAACTTGGAATGGTCATGTAGAGGTCATTTAGTAATCCTGGGGAAATGCCTAATCTTTGTGAGAACCACAACTTTGTCAGATTTGAACAAAACTTCGATGAGGTCTGCCGTAGTCAAAATAATTTTGGGGTCACCAAAGGTCAGATTCGCATGATTATGAACTTTTTCAGGGGAAGAGGTCTTCATTCTGTTCCAACAAATATGATGGTCATTCCAGGGTCATTTATTACTGGTCAAATTTGCATGATTTATGCAGATTTTTTTACTCTTTCATTGAACAAAACCTGGTAGATGTAGAATACACTTGGTCCTAATCAAATAACGGGATGCCTCGGTTCACATTCTACAAGCAGACTCAACATTAGTAGCATATACCCAGCACAGTGATACCCATCTCTAGTGGGAATATAGTGTTTGTACTGCAAATGCATGTGTAGTTCGTAAGAACACATATACAATGAGGTTGATTAATGATACATATACAATGGGATTGATTGATGATACATATACAATGGGATTGATTAATGTCTAGTTTGTGAGAGCTCTTATAATGGGATTGATTTATATATGTATTATTACTTACCATTAGTATGTACAGAAATCAGAGGTCAAAATCATTGGGAACAATTTCAGTCACTTTGTGAGACAATGCAAAATGCCTAGATTCCTACAGTTCAAATCAGATAATCACAAATGTTAGTCAGTATTATTGGGGATTAATGCTACATTGCAGGTGTTCCGGAATTTGAAATCACCCAGGGGAGGGGGGCAATTTAGGCAAAAATACTTTTATCAGGGTCATATGAATGGAACACTTTCTTTCCCACCAACTGAATTGAATGATCGTGGTGGCGGACCAGCCTGATTATTGACCGATGTTACATATGGGGTTCAGGGATTTGAGATCAGAGGCTATCTAATGATCAAGTTAGGCCAGGTCTGTTCAAACAGTTCAGTAGCTTATACTCCCTTTTGGTCCAAAAAGCATGCTGTAGTCGCGTCCTTGGCGTGCGAGACCGAGTCTTCAGCTTCTGAGTCCGTGTCACAGTGTCCGAGTCCGAGTCCCTATGCAAATTTGATTACTGTTTTTACATCCACACCTTTACATCACTAAGGTACTCAGAAATATGGCATTCCGATCTAAGAACTTCCACTACCAACATGTCATGTGAGTGATCAGTCTGTGGAAGTCTCTAAGAAACATGTGTAGGCCTAGATGTTCTACTTCTTCTAACATAGGAAAGAGAACTGCATGCACCGATCACAACTGGGTTATTATTCACGCATGTATCACACAATCTGTGCAGGAAGTGGATATAGCATATGGCACTGTATTAAGACAATCTTGTTTTGGTGTTTATTTCAATGTTACCTGAATGCCAAGGGTGAAATGTGAGGAATTAATTTGGGTCAAATTACATGTCCTCCTTCTTCCAGTTTTAATCCGGTTGTTTCCCCGATCACGGAAGTGGCTGAACAACTCTCACACACTATCACCATCTCAGTCGATTTATGGCATCCTCTTGCCTCAATCCAACCTTGCGTTTCCTCCTCCACCTGCCTCTTCCATGTCATCTTCGGCTGTCCTCACTTCCTTGCTCCAGCAACTTGGAACTCTAGGGCTTTCCTCAGGACATTGATCACCATCTCTCCCCAACACATGACCATGCCATCTCACTCCATTTGCCTTTGCCAACTGATCAACAGAATCTTCCAGCCTGAGCATCCCAATTCAGATCCTCAGCCCTCTTTCTGTCTGTGAGTTCCACGCCGCCCATCGTTCTCATTATCGCTTTCTGTGTCCTTAGAATTGCCAACTCCCTTCCTCTTAAGCACCAAGTCTCATACAGCATTGCAGGTCTCACGCAGGTCCGATAAACTTTTCTTTTCAACTTCAAGGGGAACCTTCTTCCGTGCAGCAGCTCTCCACACTCCTGGAACTTCATCCATCCCAACCTCGCTCATCCCAACAACACCTTCGTCTTTCCGGGGTCACCCTTCAGGCCCTTCCTTTCGAACGCCTCCTTCCACTCCTCAAACTTCTTCCTCAAGCCCTCCATAGACTCGCTCATCAAGACTAGGTTGTCAACCGACAGCATTTCACTCATCAGACCCTCTATCGCATCCCCCGTAACCAAGTCGACCACGATTGTAAACAGCAGTGGTGACAGCACAGATCCTTGGTGTACCCCAATCAATGTTGTCCTTGTAATTTGGGTCCATTCCGAGTCATTGAACTTTGAGTCCGAGTCCATCAAGAATAGGACTTGAAACCCTTCTAGAGTCAGGATCCGGTCTTGAGTTAGCACTGCCAAATCTGTGAATCAAGTGTACTTGTCGGCTCAACTAGAAAGTAATGTTTGGAGAGTCATAACTGCAGTCAATGACCCAGCAATGTTTCTGAAACTTTCTCTGGGTAGCACAGTCAATCAATTATGTTCTCAAACTGATTTTTCTGTCTGAATGCATGATGCCTTAATTTGTCTGGGTTCCACAGTTTTGTCCAGGACAATACCGTGAAGAACAACAGTAAGCCTTCTGGTTTTCCTGGTTAATATCACATTAACATGAATTAATTTGTGCTCAATGGTGCATGCTTTCATATTCTCCACATTATGTTCTTACATTCAGTGAGGTTGCGAAAAGGGTAAGTGCTCAGACTGTGATACAGATGCCGCAAGTTCAAAGCATGGTGTTTACATCTGATACCATATTTTGACCACTCCTGAGACTTTATTCTGCCCATGCCCAATAGTGCAGCACCTCTGGTTAACCACATTGGTTATAACCAAATTTAAATGCTACAATTTGCGTATTGTTAAACTCCATTGCAAATTGTTGTCGTTGCCAATGGACCAGGTACTTCATCTTCATTGTCTTCTTTCGTTGAGGCAATATCAGAAACCTGTGAGGACAGGGAATCGAGTATGATATGCTACTAAATGACTGCAACTTACTCTCTGGGATTGTCTGAGTGCCTGCCTTTCGCCTGTGATCAGAGTAATATCATCTGTGAAATGCTTCGAGCATAATATGATCCACTTCAGAGCCACTATATAAGCAACATATATTATCATAATCATTATTTATTTTCATTATGACAATTACAATTATTATTATTATTATTATTATTTTACTCCAAAGCTGATCCTACCCCTTCAACCGACAATAGCGAGCTCGAGAGTGGACAGAGCAGGGAGAAGAAGGATTTTCTTGGCCAGAAGAACCTTCGTTGCCAGCATTGCAACAAAACATTCCCTCATCGATACATGTTACAGAGACACAAACTAAGAGGACCACTACAGCAACAACAACGCAGTGGTAAAGATACCAACTGTCGGAATCTAAGACTAGGCCCCAGGAAATCATATAAATGTGATGGTTCTCTCAAACGTTGCTGCTTGAGGAGAAGAAGAACAAAGACAAATATGTCAGATTTCATTGTCAAGAGAAAGAATCATGTAGAAAAAACACAAATTCAGTGTAATGTCTGTGAGAAGATATTCAGAAGTTCAGATTGTCTGAAAGTGCATGAGAAAATGCACACAGGAGGGAGGCGACACCATAAGTGTCAGTTCTGTGGAAAAACATTCACTGTATCCAGGAACCTTAAAGTACATGAAAGGATACATACAGGAGCGAGGCCTTACCAGTGTCAGTACTGTGAGAAAGCATTCAGCCAATCTTGTGTGCTAAGAGGACATGAAAAAACACATACAGCTGCAGGAGCATTCACTGTATCCAGTCACGTAAAAAAACATGAAAAATTACATACAGGAGAGAGGCCATTTCAGTGTCAGTTTTGTGAGAAAACATTCATCCGATCTGCTGACTTGAAAAGACACAACAGAATACATACAGGAGA
>JAUOBX010206322.1:0-11869 GCA_032360705.1 Eupentacta quinquesemita
ATGACAGGTAAACAGAACTTTGTTCTTACTTAAGACTGATAATGTAGTAGACTGCGGCTGCTTGTGATCTTCATAAATGTCTTCATCCGTTGTGAGTAGTTGGCGTCTGGAAAGATAAGAGAGCAAACGCTGGAGAGTAGTCAAAGGACTTCATGAGTTAATGTTAGAGAGGATCTGTCATGGGAGTTTCCGTCACAGAGTTGCAGGCTTCCGAAGTTTGTGACTTAGTGATCGCGCAATGCCAAAAAAACAGCATTCACTCTTGATTGTTGTCATGGTTGTAGTCGGGTCAGATTAAGGTTTGACCCCAGATTTTGTTTAGGTTGCTCAGTGGGTCCCTGGCATCTCCAGTGGAAAGTCTCCCAAAATCGTGCCGAGATTTTCAAAATGGCGGACTATATGGACTTTAAAGTACTGTAAACCCCATAACACGTCAATTTTGGCCTATGAAATGTGTTACCAACCTACATGATACCAAAATATCATATTAGCTAACTTACAATGTCATATGACGTCACCGTTACGTAGAAATGACGTATTTGAGGGTAATTTACGGGCTCATAATATATACTTTCCTGTACAGTAAACACTCTAAGACTTAAGTTTCGACCTATGGATTATTTTACCAACCTATGAGAACATGATACCGGACTACTTCAATGAGCTGCACTGTCTCATGACGTAATTACGACGTAGTGTTGACGTATGTAACACACAAATTACCACACGTTGGCTGACGATACAAACTTTTTTGTACGACTTTGACTTATGAAATATGTTAACAACCTATGGAAACATGATACTGAAATACCGAATACGCCAATTTACAATGTCATATGACGCCACTGTGACGTATTTTCCAGAAAATCACGTATTATGACCTATTAGGATTGGAGCTAATATATCATTGTCAAATGAAATCAGGCAAATGTAATTCCTAAACAGAATCCTACCCAAATCAGGACCTCTACGAATTGAAAACAACGTTGAATTACGACAGCAACCGATTGACGACCATGTGGGTATATCAAGGGCGCAACCGTCAAAAGTTAAGGTTTGGGGAAGGGGTGGGTTCCCCCTTTGTTTTTGTCCGAGACAATGTCCATTCAGATGGTGGGCCACGCAAAGGTTGTGGTGGAGTGTGTATTAGGATGAATAAGCAATTGCGATTTGGCCCTATCCAACTTGAAATACCTGGCGACATCATGTTTCATGGAGTTGGCTTCGTAAACGTTAGGATTAGCATTCTTGAGATCATACAACAACTAACCAGTGCAACATGTGATGGGCCCCAGATACCTATCTGCACGTCACCGCCATAATAATGGTTGAAGTGGTTCTCACAACAAAATTAACATATCATGGTCCAGTACAGGTTAGTCCACCGTTTCGACGGAACTCCGAGTAGCAGTTCCCTGCTCCGATGTACCACCTTGCGTACGGGACGTTCGGCAGAAAATGCACAACTTGGGAATCCGACTGATGTGACTGCCCACCGTCTTGCGTTGTGCCGTGTGAAGAGTTCAGACAACGTCCTCTGGACCCCTGGTCTGCAAAACAAGGGGGACCCCGATGTTTGTGACTCCATGGTGGACACTGTATGCGTGTTGCGAAGGTGTCATCCACCTCGCCACCCTATCGACTTGGCTTAATTAGGGACGGGCTGTGTGCTTTTGCTTCTGGGACATCCTCCGATTCCATGAAGATACTTCCCAACGATATCGGCGTGTGATATCATTCCCGCTTGCGATTCGAAGATCATTTCATGGGATTCCGATGCCTCCACTGGCACTTGAGAGGATAGTTATGAGTCGTGTCGTGGTCTTCATAAAACGGAGAGTCGCGTTGTTGAGAGTCCTAGGCTTCTCACCTTCGCTATGAGTTGCAATCTTATATTTGCTGATATACGTTATACTTGGAATTCCAGTGATGGCGTCACTGTTGGGGAAATGAATCGGTGACCCGTGCTTTGAACCCTACCAGAGAGAACTGCTGGGTGCCTTTCCAGAGATGCCGTTGACTACATCAGATAAAGTCACGATCACCAGGCTAGACGGGTAGGGAGTGCAACCTTGTAGAAAGCTTTAGCGCATGGCCCTGAAGTCAATGCTCCGCAATCATGACGGACATGTATATCATCCCTGCAAGTCGGTGGATAGCGCCTGGCTGCGAGGGCCTCACAGGACTGCACGGACCCCGGAGGTATTGGCTAGTGAATCAGATGTTAGGGCCTGCTGGACTGGGTACTTAGTGGAATTTTGTACGAGGCTAATCGCCCGAGCACGGACATTTGAATGGATGGTTCTGCATTCCTTCAATCAGCGTGGTGTTCCACGGTGTCTTGCATCACTGTCGACTGTGATTCAGTGTAGTGAGAGCGCTCAGAAGTGTACTGGTAGTCTCTGACTTTCTTGTTGGTAGGCAGGATTTGCACTAGCTCCTACACTAACTTCCAGATTCGAACTTCGCTGACGATGATGCTTTCGTACTCCCTTGTAGATTCCCTAGTGAATGCCACTGAAATACCCGGGCTTATAGTCAGGGCTAACCATTGGGGTTTCTAACTCATAATCATCGATCAGAAGTCTACCCATTGAGGTAATTTGGCCAACTCCGTGTCAGGATGTGGTTACTCCTAGCATTTCCCCTCTATAAAACGTTATGCCTAAGTACCAAACAACACTTCTATGTCATAGTGACATCATAAGACATTGTAAATGTGCCCGTTTGGTATTTTGGAATCCTGTTCCTGTAGGTTATTGATATATTCCATGTCTCAAAATTTGGTAACACAATTTATAGGTAAAAACTGACGTCATATGGGGTTCACCATACAAAGTGTATTAAGTCCGTCATTTTGAAAATATGCAAATAAACCCTTTTCCCGGGGTCCGATTTTGGGAGACTTTTGTTCTGGAGCTGCTGGAGACCCACTAAGCAACCTTAGGCAAAAACTAAAAAACTTTTGTTGCAATTTTTGGGGGAAAGGTATTTTGGGCCATATATTGACTCGACTACATCCAATGACATCCAGCAGCAGTTGCAAGATGCAAGCGGTCTGCAGTGCGATGCTGAAAACATAGACATCGACAAACACTGAGGGGACACACATCGCAAGATTGCACAGGTGGACAGCATAGTGATCGTTCAGAAGCTGACGAAGAACCAGCAACGGCAGTGACAGCCAAGGACCTCTGAAGGTAAATGCTTCTTCAATGCTAGACTAATGTATCTGACAAAAGACTGTGACGAGATCATTCTGGTGTTTGACTCCCGGAAGAATACCAGAATATAGAAACAGAGACAATGAAAAGGATCCTGTCCAACATCAGATCAGAGGTGACACCAGCATCAAACACATCCCGATGAGGTTTCTTCCACTTGATAAGACGAAGGCAGATCTACCTGAGTATCTGACATCAAGAACCCTGGAGTACAACGAAGACTCATCTAAGTTGTTCATCACTTCGGCGTCGGTACATACCAGAAGCAACACCGAGCTGCTCTTTGAGGACAAAAACCATGACGAGGCGGACACGCTGCTGATCAACAAGACTGTTCTGGCATCACAACACAACCGGCCTGATGCAGAGTTAGTGGTTTGCTCCCCGGACACAGATGTTGTCACTCTCATGAAAAGGCTGCCTCTGGCAGGCTGGGGTGATGGTGATGGATCCGGCACAGGCCAGTTCGATTTTATGGGGACAGCCTGGCTGATGGGGAGATGCTGTGTCTGTTGTTATGAGTGTGAGTAAGTGATTGAGTGGAAAATAATACTCCGGTAAATGTAAACTGATCAGTATAGATTTTGAATTTTGAGCAACCAAGCTATATAGGCTGATCACTATTCCCAGCTAAGTTCACTGAATTGAAGAGGTTTACAGCGACGTCGTTTTATTCGTCTTCGGTATATTGCGGAGAGGGAAGCCCGTCACTCAATGCATCAGTGGCAAGTACATTATGCTGCATGTGCGCTCTTCACAGAGTAGAAACTAGGTGAGTTCATCAATAAATACTAAGTTAATATTAATATTTCGATCCGCTGTGTTTGAATCATTGTCAGAGATATGGGCAGTAAATACTCGTCCAATATTAGCACCTACCATTACTGCTGTAAAGTATTTTGATCAATCTGAGCAACCAATAACTTGATGATCTAATTGCTGGACGCCAATATAACGCGAATTGCCCCGCAAACATTCAATGTGTGTATGCCAAGTTTTGAACAGTGTGAATGCAATTAGTCCGAACAGCCTGTATCTTGCGCAAAACGTGTAATGCACTCTTTGGCATATGTGATGATTTATTCATTGAACGCTAGTAGACATGTCACTTAGACCATGATAATGGTAATGTTACTCTCATTCATGGAAGAAATTCGATAAGCTTGGCACAATGGCACTCATGTAGTTTCATCTTCCAGATACAGATAATCCTTCTGATGGAATTACAGTGATGGTCTGATGAGGCTATCAAAGGGACGGATGAACTGTGAGGATCAACAAAATTCTTCCGGATAGATACTGGCGCCACTTTGATTATGGCTATATATATTTCTTCCTTTTTTCGTTCTTTGTGCATACTGTCATAAACCAAACTTCTATTCGGGGGGCAATCAGTACTAATTCAATGAGAGACTAGTGAGTTGCAGGAAGTTCTGTTAGAAGGGTTATGTTGCTTCGGGTAACACTATACTGTGAATACGAATGAGATTCTAGGCCATATATATCAAACGTGTCCGAATTTAATTCATCTCTGACGTGATCATCCAGGCTGTATCAGGTATGTCACATGTTATAGTATAGGATGATTAACGCAACTAAATCCGATAAGTTCATTCATTTGGCATACCAGATAAGGCATTAGTTTTCCTAATCATCCAATTTATCAAAGTTTTTATCGAATATCGAAGATTTCATTGCTCTAGTTGGATGATCATTCCAATTCCAGCAATGCATTCGATTGCTATTTCGATTATATCATTCTAATCACAACTCAACTCTTCAATATAGCTCTTCGAATACGATACCTAAACCGTCTTGAGTATACGAAATATGGCACCTAAGGATACAGAAACCGGTCGTACGAAATTCATGGTTCAAATAATTTCCTTCGTAGATAATAAACGAGTTTCTCCACTGAGTTTCTGTCTTACCTGCTTGCTAGGTAAACGTTAGGTAAAACTTAGCAATTCAATTGTTAGAAAACTATGACAGAAGCGTGAAACGAATCAATTGTATACCGTTAGTGTTCCGGAGAATATTAAGAATATTCGAAATATTCAAATGAGTTCCCAACCGAGCTCTATTTGATCTTCACGTGATCTTCTGATAGATTCAGTTTAACTGCGTGTCAACCAACGACGCCATTCCGCTACCTTGACATCCTGAGCGCAAACAGAAACGGTTTGAGATATATCAGCCAATCGCAGGCTGATATAAAAGCATTGATTATGGATGAATCTATATAGGCGATTCGTCTCTAGTTAAGGCACAACGTTCTCACGTGTCTGGTATGAAACCAGCCGAAAGATCCATCATTGTGAGCGCATTTAACGCATGATTTGACTATGGAAAACGACATCTCCCGTCCCCAATTTGATGCTTGTCAACAACTGCCGCCTTTGACACTCGAAACAGTCTCAAATATAGTTTCAATGTGACTCATGATTATTTACGAGAGCATTGGCTGTGATTCAAATGAGAATCGGAAAAGAGGGAGTTTCCGAGGAAGATCGATTGGAACACGAAATAGAAATTGCTTGTTTTAATGTTGTGTTATTGTATCTGGCTAATCCATGCCTAATTGGTTTCGACTCCCTCGCATTTCACGATGCCAATTGAAAAATTTAATCACGTTATAATCTCGCTGTGCGAGTGATACATCGTTTCTGAGGAAATAGGGATTATACTAATACCATGCAACAATGGAGGACAAACTACTTTCCATCTTTCTTTTCCGAACATCAGAGGTCAAGATCCATATTCAATGCGGAGATATACACGTGAGCGGTTCACCCGCCTGCACATGTCTGGTTGGATTGGGGAATCTACTGCAAACATGATCCATATCTCGTGCAACTCGACCATGGACATTTTTGACTGACTGGCGTCACATTATATCATCTTCATTGTATTTAGCATGTGTCGAACCCGTCATGCTGTTATGATACCGCAATTTGATATGACACAGTTCTCTTTCGAGAACTTTTTACTCCATCCGAGAACTTCCTTTGTCGACAGTGATGTCATTGCAACCTATCTGCCCATAGTGTGGATGAATATATGTAGATGTATATTATATTTGTGTGTTTCTGTGTGCAACAACAGAATATAACTACATTTCAAACACCACTGTACAAAAATATGCCTATTTTCTGACATAAATCGAAAATGGCGGTAGGTCGCTCAAAACACGAGGAATTGTAAATCACGTCATGCGTAATGAAACATGCAAGATATAGTCCTTCAAAGGTAACAATGATAAAGTCAGCGAAAGCTAAGGCGAATCAGGAGAACTCTGACACAAATCACCGAATTAACAATACGATAGTCGGTGAATACAGAAGACTGACGACCCAATTATATATTCGGAGCTGGCTGTCAAAGCACTCTTCCTATTATTTGACTGGGGGATATTAGTTTACTTTAAATGGATGCCGTGATCATATTTCCTTCATTCAGAAAAAGTGTCTATGAGATCAAGATGCTGTCTTGAGGAACCAGTACTAGTGTGTCTGAATCGGCAGGGACTCACGCTGTGGTCCACAACCTCCGTGACAGGCTACGGTATGTACCGTGATGATGTGGAGTCAATTTTAGTCAAAAATGGAGGAAATGGGGAAATTTGATATTTTTAACTTGTAATCAAGCAAAGTCTAGTCTGACTGCTCTATTCTGAGTGTGATTCAGTGCCTGGGATTATAACTGTATCCAGATGTGGGGTCTATTTTAGTAGGAAATAGAGGAATTTCGTAAAGGTTCATACATTTGGTATATTGAGCTTTTAATCGAGCAAAGACAAAACTGCCTGTTGAGAGCAATACACTGACCCTTGACCAATCTGACCGAAATTTGACAAGCTGTCTCATAAAATCATAATTTTAAGCAAGAATCTGAGTGCTCATAATCCACAAGGAATCTCTGAGCCTCTTGTCTTTCTTGTGAGGTTATGACTAACAAACAAATGAGCAACGTGACGTTGCATTCGTGAGACAGGGTCACACACTGTAGGCCATATGTGTATAAGAAAGCGAATAGTTGAAGATCTTAACTACAGGAAATAATCACAAGCCTGATATCATAACAATCGACATGTTGTGACCCTTATATATCTCCCCGAATAACAAGGATCTACCGGTTTACATATATTTCATATTAAGAGAATGCAGACTGTTAATAACTCCCCTGGTACTGTGGGCATCCACAGTGCACATGCACGTGTACTACGTCGAACTATACTCTGAATATTCGCGTAACTGTCTCGGTATGACAATGTCTCATTAAGAAACTGTAAGCAGCAACACGTGTACCGATCGTGTGAGAAATTGGGGAGCGCAACAGCCGATTGTGACGTTACACTTCGGTACTCTACACACCTGCTTGTTCCACATATCACCCAAGAGCAATGGGTAACACAAAACATGGAGAGTGTAGTAAATTGTACAGTTAACACACAAGCCTTGGTTACTCAAACAAAAAAGTGTGTAGGATCAATAGTTGCCATTTCCGTATTCGTCTCAGATTTCTGCACCGTGATTCACTTAGTCATTAGCGAATTGAAAATGATATGAATTGGCTGTACTCAACTGAGTTGTGATCTTCTTGACATTTGAAAGTGTGGAATAGCAGCATATATGACCAACAATGAACACTACGAATAACTACGATATTGTAAGATTTTGGAGAGAAATCAACTATTCCCAACTGGCCCAATACAATAAAAATTGAAACCACAGTATTCCTAATGACTGGTGAGTTTCTCCATAAATAACTGTCCCGGATAATTTCTCACATGTTTTTCCGAGCTGTGCAGGTGGGAAGCAAATTGGAATAACTGATCGCAAAAGAGCTACGAACCAACGTATCCACAATCCAACTTATTACCGGCACATATACTTCTACATTGGAGAACTGCCAATGATGCGTGGCCTCATTTCGTGTTCTATAGTGGAATTCCTCCACCGAACTGCTGTACTCCTCATTAGTTCCCTTAGTGTTTGGTGACGGATTAGATGAGATAGAAGGTAGACTACGTGAAACGGTTTACAATCATTTCTGTACCCAGGAAATACTCCTCCTCGGTGATCTGAGGGTTATAACTCCCTCCCCCTACAGAAGAAACTCACCGTAGCCGACCACAGGTGATATTATTATCATCACGTCGTCATTCGACGTTATCAAACGGTGACTTATAATGCGGCACGCTACGAGCTGATCCCCACATGTTGTATTTTTATTGTCCGATTTTTTTATATTTTTTTTATTATCATCAGATATTATCGAACAATTATTTATTCCGACACGTGATGTCGTTTATTCACCTAGTGTTGTATTGATACCGCAGGGACATCGGAGGTCATATATTATATATGTTATATTACCAAATGATTATTCATGTTGTTATCACTGCATGTTGTGTTTTTATCACCACATTGCCATGAGATGTTACCGAAGGACTATTCATGCCGTCACATGATGTCGCTTGATCACCTACTGTTGCATGGTTATCACCACAGTGTCATTCGATGTTATTGAACAAGGAGTTATGCTATCAAATGATCCGAGTAATCACCACATGTTTTGTTGTTATCACCACATTGTCATTCGATGTTACTGAACGATCATCCATGTCATCAAACAGTCCCATCTAGTCAGCACATGTTGTGCTAAGAAACGGAATTTGACAGAGATTAAGTGAAATTATCATTAGAAATCATTAGAATAATATACTAAATCTGAACGTGAAATTACAAAGGGTACCTAATTCGACCTTGTGGAGGATTGAATGTGGTATACTACTGTTCGATCATAAGTGATTTATTCTTAAGCTAAATACATAACTCGTAAGTTGTAAGCTATAGAGTAATATTTAACAGCAATTAATATAAACTGTAAGTGCAACGTATTCCTAAGTGTATTAGTTCGTGTAAGTTTAAGATGCGCATCAATAGGGTAAAATTGAGTTAGCAGATTAATTAAGGGTAAATTAGCAATGAATTAGCAGAAAACGTATTCATTGTTGTTCCAACTCATGCTGCTGCTCTGACCCCCGATCGTCTGCTTGTGGGAATCGGTGACAATCACCACATTGTCATTGTACGTTGCCAAACAAACTTTGATATCATTACATGCTGCTATTCAGTCAGTATGAATCACACATTGTATCTTCATCACCAGTGTCATTGCACATTGCGTTATATTATCACATGAAAGTTGTTGTCACCACACAGTAAGTTGTTATCACCACATGTTGAGAAGTTGTTGCCAAATATTCCACGTTATCAAACGTTGCCGTTTCCGTGTTCCCATGAATTGACCCATGGGTAGAGCTGGAAATGTTATACTCCATTCAGCTCAGGCCAAAACAAATAGAACGAAAGTCTACTAGAGAAAACATGGAAACAACTTTCACCCAACTCTACAAACCCCAGTTTTCCGTCATTGTAAATACTGGATTCCCGTTGGCTAAGTCAGATCACGTGGCCACCCGTGATTTTTTTTCGCAATAGCAAACAGTTGCGTTGCAATTACATGCGTTTGACTTGAGATACACACCAATCTCGCTCAGTTTGTTGCCCCCGGTGGGTACCTGAAACGCAGTGGTCTTCAGACGTGAATGTATTATGAAACAGCAGGAGAGTCAATGTGACCATACCTGAACTTCAAAAGGTCATATCTTATTTTGAACAGCATCGACTCTATGATTAGCTTAATTACAAAGTCGGCTGCGCCTTGACGGTCTTTTAGCGGAGCTCAGTGTCTCGAATGTAAAAGTACCTCAGTTCTAACTTTCGTTGTATAGGGGCCCGCATGGTTCGATCTAACCGGACGAGTCCAGGCCTATTGGAATATTCGAAGAGGAGAACATGGATATGGAACCACTTCAGTGGGAACTGCTCTTCACATTCTACAGTCAAATAGTATTCGACTCCCAGAGGGATTTTACTCTAATAGTTCGTGCTACATGCATTGGCTGGTATTGATCTGCCGAGCGATTTGCACCAACCCGAAGTTCTGGGTAATTTCTTCTGTCACATTCTGTGCATTAATCGACCCGGCATGGTTAGATCTGTAAATGTTGAACTCCATTCAGCCCAGTCCGGAACGAATGGAGCGGTAGTCTACTAATAAAAACATGGAAACAACTTTCACCAACAACAACCCCCAGTTATTTGTAATTGCAATTTTTGGATTTAAATGAATATACCCGATCACGTCTGCACGTGGCTATCCGTGATTTTTTGCAATAGCAGGCAGGGGCGCTGCTATTACACGCGCCTGTTTGGAGTAACACAACAATCTTGCACAGTTTGTTTCGCCCGCTATATAAACGCAGTGCTCCTCAAACGCGGAGGTATCGTGAAACAGCAAGAGAGTAACTGTGATCATGCCTAAACTAGAACATGTCATTTCTTATTGGTTCACTGACAGTATCGACTCTAAAGTCAGCCTAATTACAGTCGGCTGCGCCTTGTCTGTTATTCAGCGGATCCCAGAGTACGAATGTTTATTCGCCAGTAGGCCTGGTTTGATCTAATCGAACAGTTCCAGACGACAATAGCCCACGGCAGTAGGAGGGCTTATATTCGAACCAATTTTGTCTGTTTGTCTTTGTTTTCGTTTTTAGGAATGCTAAAGCGCTTAGTGACTTTTGCATTAAGCGATCTCTCAAGTCCTCATTATTTTCATTATTATTATGTAGGCCTATTGGGAGATTCGAAGAGGAGAACATGAGTATAGAACCACTTGGGAGCTGCTATTTGCCTCCTACAGTCACACTGTCTATGACCTCCCACATGGATGTAACTTTAAAAGTGCGTGCTACATGCGTGGGCTGGTATTTATTTTACGATATCAACTGGCACATAATAGAAACTTCTCGTGTATTTGGGCCACTGGGAGAGATGCTACAGTAAGTCCAATCACAGTTGCCCACAGTCAGGCATCCACGTGTCGTAGACGTGGAATAATATAAAATATATGATTCATTTCCATGGGTTAGGGAAGGGGAGGTTATGGAACAATATGCCGCTGTTTGCACTCGCTGAAGACCAAACAACGAATACTTGCAGTGTTCCAATCGATGTATATACAATGACTCGAGTCAATTGAACATGATACGTGGTCTTCAATCCATACATCAAGAATTAAGTTTCGCAGGAGTGCTATAATCATGCCTCACCACAGAGAAATGACAGGCTTTCAAGATTGAATACGAGTTCTGCCAGCTCTAGTGATGGAAGCTTTATCAATACTTGCCACGCGTCATTCTTCAATAGTCAGCGGCGCCCATGATTATTCCGTATATGAAACAATATCGCCATCAAAAGTATAGATCAGGCTTATAGTACGGCAGATAGGTGAAATATATATATAAGGATTGTGGGTCCGATGTGACTGAGCATAGAATTTTGCTCACAGCTAAAGCAGCCCCTTGTGATCATTCTTGGAGGTAGGGACATCTCGGATTCGCCCTGTCACTATCATTTTCATTTTCAAATGGCCGCGAGCGCTCTTATGAAATACGTTAATAATTCTCCATTCAACCTGTTAAAGATGGGAGCAATTTTCAAGATGGCCGCCACAACCTATAATTATTATAATATTATTGAAATGACAGCCATTCCCACAATAGCTGGCAATCCTGA
>JAUOBX010206433.1:0-11868 GCA_032360705.1 Eupentacta quinquesemita
AAAAAACAAAGTGTGTCGCAGTTCCGCCCAATTGACTCGCAAATTGCGATGCGATACCGGCTAATGCGAGCCCTGCTTCCAGACTATAAACTAGTATAATTTTTTTCAGTCCTAGATGCCATGGTTGTGAAGTTGGATGCCCTGAGGTCAACCTATGTCAAGCCGTCTTCAGATTCTCCAAAAGGAAGAGGACACAGAGTTGTAAAAAAGAAAGTTATGGAGGACTTCGTTGATGACGTTGCACCACCCAAGCCAAAGTCCCCAACTGAAACTGCCGCCCGTACTGCCAAACAGGCCTCAAAGGAACAGGTACGTTACCAGTGGGTTCTGCTTTATAATACACCCTTGCAGTTTTTTTCGAATTAGGGGATAAATATCACCTGGCGAGGGCATTATTGCATTTCAGACCGATGGTGACATCGTCGAGACTGAGGGGACCGAAGCCCAGCCGAGGCCTCCTCAGGGCAGGAATTAAACGAGGGCTGAGGGCCATTAGCCTTCGCTACCTAAACAACCCCAAACTTGATGAAGCGAGCGCTCTTTTCCCCATATACTTGTGTAGGAGAGAAGTTTCCGTGAGCAAATGTGGGGTAAAATTCCGAAAAAGAGCCCTCGCTAGCTAAAAATTAATTCCTGCCCTGGGTCCAGCTCTGCCCCTACGATAACGTCTCAGAGGTCTGAAATGCAATAGTGCCCGAGACACTGTCATTTTTATCCACATTCATAAACCCAGACCGAAAATACAACGTTTCGTTCTGATTCAAAGTGATCAAAATAAATTATCTTGACTACCCCTTTAACGTCATAATGTAAACATACTTGAGGGTAGCATCGCTATTGGACAGTTGCCTTATTGTTGTACATAACATATATACCAAATTCCGAAAAACCTACTTAATAATACTCGGGATAATCGAACATATTTCAACGGCTGACAATTTTACGCGGTTCGCTGTTCCCGGGGTGCGATGTTCCCGAGGTTCGACCTATGTAGACATGAGTGTGGCAGCGTTTATCAGTTGTAACCTCGCAATGGATGTACCTCGGGAACGTTGACATAGCCCCCTCAAACAGTTCTCGCCAGGACCGCATTAAATCAAGAGTTCTGCTAACAAGTCCCGGTGCATCTCAACGCCAGTTGCTCAAATTTCCCTGGAAGGAAACTACAGTACCGCGAAGTGGTAATTATAGAGCATGAGCGATGAACCTGCAGGCTGCAGGTCCACTCCACGTGTGCAAGTACCAGTATACCACGCAATCCTAGTGTGGTGTGACCTTTTTCTTTTTTATTTATCGCTTACCGGACACAGGCCCATGCCTACACAAGGTCCGGCAAGGTATAGATACTGTATGTTGAGTTGTTGACTGCTAAGTTGTCTTCTGCAAAATCTTCACCAGGTACACAGAACTAGGAGCTTCCTCTTTGCAGTATTTGATGCGAATGAGGGGTAATTGAACACCAACACAGACGGTATATACATGCCTACCCAACATTTGTACCTGTTCCTATCTCTCTTGTTGATTGCCGAGTGAGAAGGCAATTAATAGATCCCATTTGAGTGCATCAGGAATCGTAGATCAAGGTGGTTTGGCCATGTGGAGAGTGGGATGAGGTTGCTCGTCAGCAGGGACAAAAATAAGCGGGCTCTGGGAGATCTTTACCCGGTTCAGCCCTGATAGAGCCCGGTGTGGGTAAAAACATATGTCATCGGGCTCTACAAATCTACTGCCAACAGAGCCCCGTCTGACAGTGACTGGTCATCAATTGTTCTGTGAAGTTTGGTTTGCAAGGTTTATTTAGTTCTAACTGCAAACAGGGTTTGATACAGACCACAGTAACTCCATTTACCGCCATATTTATAGTGAATATAGGAATACAACATTATACATCAGTAAGTAAAGCCTGGTGCCACCAAAATAGAGCTCGGTCCTGCTGTCATTATGAGTATTGATATTGCCAGTGTGTCCTCGGATGGAAATAGGTTGGTCATGCACCTCTGCTGTAGATCATCCAACTTCCAGTAAGAGCCCGGTATTCAACTGCAGGCTGACCTATACGGTACCAAAGATTTGAAAAAGGGAATTAGTTACTACAGTTGTGCTTGGTGCTCACAGCATAAAAGAAGCCAGGTTTCCACAACAAAAAAAATGCTCTGGACGCTGCTTAAACCTGAAGAAATATTATAAGCTAATCTGTAAAACCCTAACAGTCACATTAATGGTGCTCTTATTTACAGAATGCATTGAAACGTAAAGCCGTGGACTCGACGGGTGATGAAATCATTAATCAGATGATTGAACTGCACCCCAACATGGATGCGGAGAACAGTCACAGCGTGGACGACTTCGAGATCGAGTACGTTCCTGATGATGTATCCAGCCTCCGGACGCAGCTGTCGACCGAAGCAAGAGGGGAGGTGGCCAGGCTCATGAAGGTCAATGAAGAGTTGACAGAGGCAAATTTGGTCCTCCAGAGAAGTGAGTTATTTTATTTGTGTTATATATCATATCAGTGTTTCCGCTAAATGTTTTCATACTGAGTCAAATCTATGATTTTAAAAATGTGAGTGAGTGAAATTGATGTTTTATGCATACTTTCTTGTATTTTTCAATTAACCTATAATTCACCACTCCTTTTAAATACCAGAATATCAAAATTGTGTCATAGGCCCTTAGCGGAAACACTGATCATGATCCAGTGTCATGTAAAAATCACTTTTTGCTAATAGGTAGAGGACGTCAAAAGCCCCAAATCCAAATTCTGGAGGTTCTATCATGTTGCATTGCTGAGTTATGGCGATTTATAGATGCACTCTGTGACATATAGCAGGGGGTATTCAAAACACAGCATCAAAAATCAATTTCAACATGCTGTATAAAAGTAACATCAGTGCAATCCGATTCAAAAGCGAGACAATTAGGTATTCGATGTACCCAAAGACTTTCATTCATTTTTGTAGGAATCTGATGTTCCGTCTCTCTGTTGGCAGGGTCCAAAATTGCTTCATTTAGTGTGCAATGTCAATGGGTGTCCTTCAATAATGCCCCCCGTGACGTCACAATATAACTTTGGATCATCATATCTCAGCAATGCAACATGCTAGAACATTCAAATTTGGGGGTTTTGTAATATCCTCTATCCAATGATGTTGGTCAAAATCAAATCTATTTTGTGACACTACGCCTCTAAAGGCCAGCGTTAGTCGATCAATGTTCTAAAACTTCCACAACCAAGAAAGTTCTAGCATGTTGTATTGCTGAGATATTGGCGATTTACAGCTTTGTTATTTTGACATCGAGGGGGAACTGTGTGAGGTGTACCCATTGACATCACACACAAAATGTGCAATTTTTACATAAAGACCGAATTTTGCATTCCTGTATAACATAATGACTGTCTTCTAGTTCTAGTACATCGAAACAACAATTCTGTGACTCAATTAAGATCCTTCAAATTTTGGTTGTGGTTTTTAGTTCACATCATGCAAATTTACACATCCCTGGTGAGCTACTGTGCCATTGGCACTCTTGTTCAACATCTTCTTTCCATCAAAATACTTTATTCTACGAACATGCGTAACTGAGCAACTGAATTATGCCTGTTGTTATGGTGACAGAGTCCATCAAAATTCACTATCACCGGGTGCTGGTTTATACTTTCCTTTCCCTCCCTAAGTAAACTACTGAAATTTAGTCTGAGCACTGCCTGTCTGCATTCAATGAATTACATATATCCTTTATTTCTCTAATGCAGATATTCCACGTTTTCTTGTGGAGGTGAAAGGCCTGTTGGAGGGGGCATTGACCAAGCCAGCTGTGGGCCCTCGACCATCCCAGAGATTGCCTTCAATGACGCCGACTACAAAGAGGGACACTAAGTCATCGCCGCAGTGGACACGCAATGGACCACAATCAATGCTGTCACCACCGCCAGCGAAGAAAGTATCAAGTTCACCCCTTCCTGTTGAGTCAGTGAACCAGGTGAGTCCGTTTAGAGGTTGAGGTAGAGTAGCGCTGTGGTCCCAGTGTTTTGCTGACAGCCATGTTATTCGGGGGTTTAAATCCCAGTCGGCCAGACCAGACCAACATTTATAGGGGCATTGTCGTCTATTGGGCAAGCGATGCCAAGCGACGGCGTCGTTTTGCCGATAATATCAAGACGATATACCGCGTGTACACAATGTCAATGTACTATTCTCGGTATATCGTTCAAATATATTGGATCATACCATTACACACGTCGGTGTTACGAACAACGTTTCCTCGTAAATGAAGGACAGCATGGAATACACATTACTCGCTAAGGTGAAAATAAATTACGCTCTTTTCATTGGTGCAGCCCTTAAAGCAATACGCTGTAATTTGAACAAAAAACAGCGCTCTCTATTATTTAGGGGGATTTTCCACGATATGTTCCCTTTGACTTGTTCATCAACATGCCATCTGGGTAGCTGTTGATGGTCTTGCAGTGTTTCCCACCTCTGACTGGTTGGTGCGGACGTCATAGAGGGATATATAGGCCTATATATATATCACCCAGTTTTGAACTTATACAAGATACAAGGCAGGCATATGTACCAAGTTTTGTGTGAATCGGATAAAGCTGTAAAGAGCTAGAACACTATAAGGCCTAAAGTTTCCAGCGGCGGCTACAGTGCTACACCCAAGAACCATGATATCTCCGGGATATATTTAGGTAGCAACAGAGAGACTAAACTGAACATTAGGCAGGTCATCAGTCTTGAAAAAAATGTTGACTGATCAGATTTGTTTCACTGATCAAACTGAATTTCGCAGCTACAATAAATTTATCAATCACCACATGTATAGGAATGCACCATTCCACAAAATTGTCAAGTGCAGCAGGAAGTTTACCAGAACAATATAGAGATTATGTTCTCAATTTTCTGTGGGCTTTGAGATACAAAATCTTATTGTAAAATCCTTTATTTATAAATCAACAGGGCTTTGTTCTAACTGATGATCTGATCAGTAAGGCGGGAGCAGCTTCATCATATTCAGCGCTGACGTGCAACCTGATGAGTGCCGTGTTCTCCAGGGAGGTCATGGCTAACTCGTGCCTGAAGGTCATCAAAGGTGAAACCGAGAAGACTGTTCTCCCACCAGAGAAACTGGACGCTGTAATCGGTATGTACTACACTTTACTGATAAACTTTTTGACCAAAATTTTATCTTGATGGCAGCTGGCCGGCTCCTCGCTCAAGTGGCTGAGCAACAGACTTGCAGCCAGGTAATTATCGGTTTGATTCACAGCCAGGTCGTACTAAAGAAAAACCAGTGAGAAATGCCTTTGAATTCCATGAAATGCTTTGTTCGCTGGGATTACTGGTGGAATGGTTGTCATGGTTGGATTCTTAGGTAGCAGGAATGTCTGTTGAATTTTTCACTTCTTAGCAGCTGTGCCAGTGACAGTGTGTGCATGGTACAAACGCATGCTTGTTAACACGATAACTCAATCCCACTTGAATGGAGCAAGATGGTATTTGTGTTCCCCTTAATGAGTACATAACCCCTATTCTTTCAGGGTTAGGTCAGCGGTGATTCAAGGTCAAAATCTGAAAATCTTGTTAGTAGGCCTATGATTAAGTCCAGAATGCCAGCTTGGCCAGATCAGACTGAAATTTAGTATACAGCTTTGTTATGGGTAGTAAAGTTATTTTGACTAATATTGGCTTAATACAATGAGTCGATCCCATGTGAATGGATTGAGCTCATACTCGATATGTATTTTCCCTATTGGTGTCCTTGTTCTTCTATGCATCAGTCTGTAATGTTCATGTCTTACGCTTATCTCCTCATATAGTGCTACGTACATGTTGACATCCTATATGATGACATCCCAGATGGTGACATCCAAACAATACATGGCTATACTCCTGCTTACAAACGTACGGATGCATGTGCGTGCCATAAACACAAATTGCTGTATGCCTCATTGTTGTACAAATTCAGGAAGTATTGGTACCATTCCATTACCGATTCGCTTTTGATACCATGGTTTACCTAGCAATATATATACCCATGTAAAGTTCCTTTAGTTAAACTGTTTGTATTCATTGTTCTTTCAGCATATGTCGCGGGAAAGTACAGCGGCATTCCCAAAGGTATAATCAGAAGCGTTGTGTCCCGGAAACTTCGGGATGAGCGTCTTGCTTTTGGGAAGCAGCCACTGGCCGAATCATCCATCGGAGCAGAGTTGGACTGCGGAGCTAAGGACGACTGTGCAGACAAGAACTGACATGACACATCTGAACGGTGCTAGGGCAACTACCCCCAGACGATATTGGACCCCTTACTTTCAGAAGCCAGCGCGCTACCCCTGCCAGACAATTAGACAAGATTAAAGCAACTTTCTCACAAAATCAAGATTTGACTCGGGGATTCCAAAGATAATGCCGATAAAACATTACCATGAAAATTTCTTCTCATAAATCTGTTTCCATCGCGATATGAGCAAAAAAAAAATTGCCACCAAAATAGGGAGAGAGGCGTTAGGTTAGGCCTACGTACAGTTTTCACTGACTAGGCCATATTTCGCTCATTTTACGGAAATCGACGGAGTGTGTTATTAGATTAGATCATTTTGAATATTATTTAGATGTATATACACGTAGGGGTGAATATAAAGTGTCCGAAAGTTAGCTGTAGGTGTGGTTGCCGGCCCCTGATTAAGATTATCCTTCCACACGTTGTCCGGTAGGGTGTTCTGGGGGGCCGGGGTTGCCATTAATGTTTGCAAGCTATATGCAGGTATTATTTTTTAAATTGTTTTTTCTTGCCATTATTCCAATAGTGTTGGGCCAATAATGCAGTATTTTTTACCTATATAAGCTATCCTATATCAGATAGTTTATAGCATAGTATTGGCTGATACCAGTAAGAAATGCAAGCATTTCAATAAATTGGTAGTCCTGTATATTGTTATTATTGTTGTCCGCTAGGGTGTTCTAGGGGGGGGGGGTTGCATGCCATTAATGTTTGCAAGCTATGCAGGTATTATTTTTTAAATTGTTTTTTCTTGCCATGATTCCAATAGTGTTGGGCCAATAGTGCAGTATTTTTTACCTATAGTTTATAGCATAGTATTGACTGATACCAGTAAGAAATGCAAGCATAATATTAATTTCAATAAATTGGTAGTCCTGTATATACTGCAATACCAGTTATTAGAATTCATGCAGTTCTCGAATTTCACTGATACCGATTTGCATGCAGGTCAATATTGACCAATGGTTAATGGTTAATCGCCGTTATCGGCCCAACACTAGACTCCACACCTTGTCTATATTCTTGCCGGTCCGTCAGTGGATCAGGGCCGGGATAGTGTTATATAATAAAAGAGTTTTGAGGATATATACTACAGCTTTTCATGTTTCTTTTTGTGTCAGCTGTGTGTTCATGAGAAATATTCTCATGAGGAAGCTACACCTCATGAGGAATTTCTCGCAAGAAACTTCACATAAGGCTTGTGTACAATTTTATATTTCTCGTGAGAATCTCATGAGAAATTGGGACACCTCGTGAGAATTGCTTCTCATGAGAATCATTTCTCATGAGAAATTTCTCATGAGAATGGTTTCTCATGAGAAAAAATTCTCGCAAACATCTGTCCCAATTTCTCATGAGATTCTCACGAGAAATTTCTCATAAGATTTACATGAGAAATTTTTATAAGGGTAACTACTGATCTGCGAAGGAACATAGACCCACTGATTCTCTTAGGCAAGCCGTGTACGCGATTTGATTGGTCGGCTGAGACCTGACGATTCATGACGTGTGCGCATATGAATACAGTGATGTGCTTTATCGAGGCGTCGTAGACGGCAATCAGAGAACGGACAGGTTATAGGATGATTTAATTTTGGGGTAGATCACGATTTCCACTATACTCATTATCGACAGGTAGACTTCAATTTTCACTTTCACAATATCAGAGGTTGGATTACATTTCCTATTCCATTTAAGACTGATGATGAAGTCATCACAATGGCGGGAAAGTCTCAAGCAGGCAGTCTTCAGAGGTCCTAAATGAAATAAATGACCGGACGACCCTCACATTTATAACTATCCATAGTTACACGATTAAAAAACCAAAACGTCAGAGAGGAATATTTCCGTAGTTTTTCACAGTCACCAAAACAAAATCTCCCAAAATCGGTCAATGACGTCACAATGCTAAAGTTTCAAACATTTGAATCACTGAAATTTGAGCTGCGACCACGACAGTCAAGACAGATAAGCCGCTAGCTTTGTTCAACGGTATTTCTTGACTTCTTGTCTAATGCTTTCAGCTCTGGGAATATGTAGCTGTTATTGCAATCGTATTTTAACATTCTGAAAACTCGGCGCTGAATGCAATTGCTGAGTTCGTCGCTAACGTCTGTTCGGTTACAACATGGGCACCCGGCCTCGGTCCGGCATTTGCCTTCGAAGTTCCAGTTCCAAAGAACGATACTGAAATCATCGAGGTTACAACAGAAACTGGGTATTAGCCTGCTGGATTCCTAATAAAAAAAGATATTTCATAGTCGTATTCGTAGGAATATATTTATTAGTGGATTTAGAAGAGAATGACTAGGGCCTAGGCCTGAACGAAGCCCGAAGGTAGCCAAGACAAACGTCAACGTTTAGTTGGGGTTGTGCGTCGTCGAATGTGGAAACATGTTAGAATAACGTATATTCTTACACAACGTTACCAACGGTAGGCCGGATTATCTGTTTGGACTAAAAGCCTAAACATCCATTTAGCTACTGTGGTAGAGTGGTAAGCTAGTAGCAAACACATGCCAACAACCTGCTTTTCGAACTGATTCATTGTGAAAAATATGCTACATCATTTGTGTGCAGAATAAATGAAAAAGTCAATACATTGAGCAAACAATTAGAAGTTACAATCAGTAAAAAAATGCTCAGAATAAATTTTCCACCCAACCAATTAACAGAAGGTAGACTAAAATGTCAACATACTCTATAGTGCTCCTTATAATAATTAGTGATCAGTGGTCGCACAGTTGCCTGCTTCACAACTTCTGATATTGTTATCAAAGACAGCTGTCAATATTTGCAAATTTGGTCCACTACGAAGATGATACGTGCGCTATTGTCCGCGCGTTGTGTTGTCGTTGCGCGCACATAATACGCAGTGACCCGCACTATTAACATGGCCGTTTCTTGAAACGGGTAGGCGATATGGTCGCAAAATAAGCCTGGCCGTTTCCGTATTAAAGCTCCATGAAGTGGAATATTGTCAGGTAATACATACTTATTTCCCGGTTATCGTAGGATGAAAATGAACTTTATACGTGATCAGGATATTCTATGGGGGTTTGAGTTTTGAGGTTCACCTGAAGCTGACCTAATTTGTTGCCTCCAAAATCCACGTATTGTTTCGACTCCATTTCTCCATATAATTCGAATATCCTGCGAATATTGTGAAGTTTAAACAGTACTTGTTGTGGTATGTTCGCCTCTTGGTGAACAAAGATGATTTAGGTTGTGAAAATTATCACCAAAGACTGGGTCACCTATTGTACATTTCGCACGATTAATTCACGTTTGGTCACGTGACAAAACGGTAAAATGTTGCGCAATAATGACCTTAGACTCCCTACCGTATATGCTTGGTTGCATTATCCGAGGTATGCTGATGATCAATTGTAATGCTAGGTCACATTTGCTCCACGGCGGGGTTACGGCGGCCGTAGAACCCAAAAATCGCGAAACAACTGCGGCGGACGCAGTTTTTCTACGGTGACCGCAGGGTCACCCTATACGGCGAATGACTCTCTACCACATGCCGCACGGTCGCCTTAGAAATTTTATCTCGGAGTTAAAATTGCTATGGTCGCCGTGGGCTAGAACACGCCGTAGCTGTGACGTAGAACGATCCTACGGTGATCGTACGGTGGGCGTACAGCGGCCCTACGCTTTCTGTAGCTTTTTGGACCCTCACAAAAGCTACAGCAGCCGTGGGAATTACACGGGCGCCCAATGGCCACCGTGCGACAAACGTATGGTGCCCGTACGGAGACCCTGCGGTATGCTGAATAACTCACTGCCACCATACGCCCTCTCTACGGCCACCGTACGCCTACCGTGGATCACTCGTGAGCGCCGTGAGTATTTTTCACATGGTAACTTCAATATATGATAATACCAAACAAAAATGGCGCTGGTTGTTTCACAACGATTGAGGCAGGGCTACCTACGCATGAAGCTGAGGCATGGTATATGGCCTACAATTGACACGGTGTGTGACGTTCCCGACACCTCGCAATCAATCAATTATAGGGCCTATATGATGGGAAATTACACGTGGTTTGGTATCACATCAAGTGTTGCCAAATCCTGACCAGTACCTACGATCGCCGTACGGTCTCCCTACGGGCGTCTCACGTCCGCCGTGGTATTTGCCAAGAAATCCACGGCGGCCGTAAGGCAACTCTACGGTGAGCGTACGTCGTCACTCAAAGACTGTACGGCAGCCGCAGTTTCTCTGTGCTCAGAAATTCCGAGTACGCCGTACGGCAGCCCTAACAATGTGACTGCTAAGCTGCGGTGACCGTGGAACTACTACGGCGGCCTTGGAAATACGATCGGCCGTGGAAATTTCAGACCGTACGGCCACCGTAGCAAATGTGACCTAGGCATTTAGGACATGTGGAATACACCTTTCAAAGCCTTCGAAAGTAAAACAATGCAAACGTTGAGCTCTGCTCAGGAAATGAGCTCGACCTCAGTTTAGCTGGCTTTGACTACATCCCTGGATTCTCTGCTAGCTAGGTTGCCTTTTGTAATAATTTTTGTTATTTTCGTATTTTGTATCGGGCGACATCTCACTTTTCGAAGAAGACCTTGACCTTCCAGAGAGACCACCCTATACGAAATATTTTATCAATATTCCCCTTTCCCCGATCGAATAGTGCATAATTTCAACTGGACATTTCTCTTTCTTCACAGATCACAGTAGCCCCTGTGAATGGTGTACTTAGTAAAGATGGACAAGCAAATGCCAGTCCAGTCAATGTGCCTTCCACAAGTAGAGGTATTTTATCTCCTTCCCTTCCATTTTCTCTGTCATCACTTGTTTATTCTGGAAAACCATAATAATGTCATCAGCATAATCTCTAGAATTGCCCTCAACTGGTGTGTAGGCTTATTTAGGCCAATGAAAGTGCTAAACATGACTTTGGAGAAGTTCAATCCTTTCGATTAGTATATCAAGACAATCCAACCCCCATAACTGTCTTTTGGTCAATTAAATGGTGAAAATTAGGTTGAATATGGTACTATCAGTGCTGTAGTCAAGTCCTCTCAATCCGAGTCCGAGTCCTTGACATCCGAGTCCGAGTCCTCAGCTTCTGAGTCCGAGTCACAGAGTCTGAGTCTTCGAGTCCATATGCAAATTTGAAAAGTATTTTTACAACAGCACATCTACATGACTAAAGGTTCTCAGAAATGCCCCATGCCAAGCAAGCGCCTTTAAACTATTAATATGTTGTGAAATGAGTTCTTAGGATGATCATGTGAGTGATCAGTCTGTGGGAGCCCTGTCCAGGATGGATGTAGGCTTAGAGGTTCCGCTTCTTCATTCACCACCTCAGATATACACTATGAATACTTGGAAAGTAATACAAATGTAATGGGATGTGAGGAAGAGACAAGTAAATCACAGAATAAACAATCTCCATTACCCAGCCTTAAAATGAGGTAGTGAATAAAACTGCACCAATCCCAACGAGTTACTATAAACACTGTGTATTACACAATTTGGGCTGTCACGAAAGTTCTATGCCACTGTATGTAGACTCACTAGACTGGCTCAATCTACTTTTGGTGAGTTAATTT
>JAUOBX010206544.1:0-17999 GCA_032360705.1 Eupentacta quinquesemita
GGGTCCTACAATTTTGGGGATGCGATCAACGTTTAGATGGTGATTGGAGAGGGGGGTGCACACAACTTTGGGGATGCAATCAACATCTCGAAAAATAGGAACAAGGTAGGTGGGAAGAAAGTAGGAAAGACAATCTGGAACTGATGTGGGTAGCCATGTGGGTGCGAAACCCTTCTTTCAAGCATGTTGTACATAGTCCATAGTGTAATGTGGCTCTATAGATTCCATGACAGACCAATCGTATCATAGGTGTTAGAATGTGCCTGGGTATACCCTGCCTTCCCATGCAAAACCTATCCCCCTCCCCCTCCTCGTGCCCCGAATGAGATGTTCGTGTAATTATACTGTTGTCAGCATATACTGCTGTCCCATATTGCTATAAAAACCGGAAGCGCTCTGGCCTCTGTTCGTTTGACAATAAGCTAGGCAGGGAATCGCAACCATGTTTGTGTCTCGCCCGCACATGTTTGCTTTCAACCACGATAACGACTATTCCATAATTTTAATGTTAGCTTGAACAATAGCTGAAATAGGTATTTCTGCGAGAAGGATTTATTACCCCAATGAAATTGTCGTCTTTCCCAGAATCACGTCCGAATATACGTCATTACCTGCCCAACCCTTGAAGTTGATAACAACTGTTGGTCCCTACATTTTCGTTATCATTTTGTCTCACCATTCCATCCACTTCTGGTAATTAAATAAGGTCATACAACTGACCAGCCAGGCAGAACCAGTTGGCAGCTTGATCTATGCAGTGACGTACCAGAATAAAACTGTTACACTCTGGTTATCATGGGCAGGATCGTCACGCCGCCCCCCCCAGCCTCCACTAATGAAGAGAGAGAAAAGTAAATACAAATATTTGTTGTTTCCGTGGACATTTGTGTTGTATGCGATGGGAAACCAAACAACCAAAAATAACATGGATTGCGCCCAATTATAGCAAATTTTTGTTAATTTGTACTGGTAACAATAATTGAACGTCATGCTGAGTAGTAAATTAAAATATTCCAAACTTGTCAATTCACACACAACACAGTCATGGTATGATCAGTCGACACTGATTTAAAACTAAAATACGTCCATACCCATTTGCGTCAGCAATCTGAGAAGGCATACCTCGCATTATTTCGTTTGATTACCTAATCGGCAGTAATGGGTCCGACACCGGCAAATCCAACACCAACAACAGCACCGACACCACTGCTTCCGACACCAATACCAACACCGGCATGCCTTCCCATATGTATACCCGATTAGCTCAGTTGGTAGAGCACTGGACTCGTGATCCAAGGATCGTGGGTTCAATTCACGCCGGGGCGTCCTTGGGCAAGATGCTTTATCTCCATTGCCTCGTCTCACCCAAGGCGTCGTTGGGCACCTGTGAGGAAATTTAGTACAACTAGGCGCTGTATTAGCTGCTGCCACTTATACTCTCCGAGATTGTCGCCGGGAGTGCGTACCATTTCCTATGATCAGGGTAATATATGTAAAGCGATCTAGACAAGTCAGTGACTTAATAGAGCGCTATATCAAGTGCGATATATTATTATTATTAATATATCACTTATCAGCACCAAGCTGGCTGTCCGGGGGCCAGTAATCGTGCAAACTAACGCACAAGTTAACGTCCATGATTGGGGTAATAGGAACTTCACTGCACCCCAAAAAACTGGACGACAATTTTACTGTCCGAGCCTGGACTCGAACCAACGACCGCATGACTGGAAGACGCAGATTCTACCACTAGACCACATGCTCGGTCAAGGTTTAGGTGGAATCCCGCTACAAAATGCACATGCGTATTGTTGTTTTCTCGGAGCACATGCCGGGGGCTTGTTGTCAATTAGTCCAATCCTCGAAGCTTTTACAGTAGCTTTGGTTGGGTAGTAATCCTGATTCGGGTAATTCGAGTTGATAGTCATTACCATCCACAGCATGGTTTTAAAATATTTATTCTAATTATTTCATCTTTGAAGAAATCACAAAGGCCGTTTAGCATTCAATTGATATATTCAAACTTCTAAATAACCTTTTGCTGTTTTTTCGTGGCATGCTCGATACCCATCGGGTAATTGAAATATGATAAAAATGTACTTTGGTGTGAGGTGAGAATTCCTTCCAAATCATAATATCTCGTTCTTATATAGCGCTTGCATTTTCGCTCCCAAAAGACTTGCTGTCGTGAATTATATACAACATAGTTTATTTCAAGAAGTAAAAATGCAGTAGGAAAACTAACTGACTAATGTCGATGTTGTCCAGGTGTGACGTCACAAATTATTGCGCAGTCAGGTTTTCCGTCAATTTTCCGGTAATAGCGGTGATACTTCAAACCCCAATAACTCAACATAGAAATATCGGATTGAGACGCGGTTAGGACCAATATATGTATTTTTCCGTTCTCTACAAGGTCACCCCTATTGTACTCGAGCATGCAGTACCTCTCTGAGGAGCTTACGGGAAAAACATTGTAGTATAGGCTACTAGAATGAACAGGTGGTCTTCGTTCCAAACATCCTGCGGATAGGGTGGAATAATGTGGGTCATGTAGTTGCCAGGGATACTCTCAGGAGAGAACGGCAGACTAGTCTTCTATAAAGTATAGACAATGGACATAAATCTCAGTGGTAACGCTAAAGCATTATCATAACAAAGATTTGCTTGAGGTTCTGGGTGCCTGTTGTTGTCGTGACAACTATATAACAAGATTTACTGCGCAGGAATGTGTGATACCTATAATTTATTACCGATTGTTATATTTTCAGCTGTTTCGTTGTGTCATAATGAACAATGGGACCGATATGTTACCCGATTCAGGGAGGAGCTATGACAGTAATGTCTCTTTTCTACATACACACAGAAGGATTCTTTTGTGATCGCCATGGGAACTAAATCTAAAATACTGCACATGTTCTATTATCCAAGTTCAAGGTTTAATCCTGCTCGAGCCCGCAAGGGCCCCTTTCAGGTCGAAGTACAATGAGTACATTAAAAGGTCGAATGGCAAAAAATAGGAGAAATTTAAAGTCACTGCTTTTGAAGAAAAAAGGTCGGGAAGAGCTAGGGAGGACCAGTAGTCATGAGGGCGTGTCGCAGTCAGGAGAGGTCAGGTCAGATGTTTGACTCGCGCGACTGGGGAAAGAAGAATGGTTTTCGAGATAGGGAATGAGAAATGAGAGTTAAGAAATTTTACGGGGGGGGGGGGGGGGGGTCGATATGCCAGATATCTGCGGATAATTGGGCAGAAGTCGGATACAGTTTTCTATGAGTTAGCATGCTATATTTATTTTCAAAGGAAGCTATTAGAGGATCTTGAAGTAGGGAGTTTTGTAATAGTTGTTTATTTATTCTATGAATGTTGATGAAAAGGGGTGTTGAGTTTGCAGCTGTTACAGCATGAGTGACGGGCAGAGATATAGGAACTTGGAAGGTAGTTTGAGGGCGATTCTATGAGCGGTAATATGGGTTTTCTCCTGTAGGGCTTCTTGGTGGTTTGATAGTTGAAGGAGTAAAATGCTACCGTAGTAAAACAGGGGGAGAATTTTTGAGTGATAAAGTTTAATCAGTAGGGCCGCTGGCATTTTCTGGTTTAGGGAGATATCTTTTAGGATACGAAGTTTTGACCAGACTCTGCTCTGGATTTGATTTGTAAAAGGTTTCAAGGTTAAGGTTTCATCAAATAAGATACCAAAATATGTTATTTTATTTGTTGAGTCTATTTTAGTTCCGAATAAGTTAATTGAGTAGATTATGTTTTTATCCAGGCTAGAGTTTTTGTATTGGAAACAGATAAGTCTTTGGTATTCATTTTAATTCTCCATTTGGAACTCCTGGATATTGTTTTTTAAAGAGATTGATTGGGCGGTATCGTCGGCAAACTGGCTAAGATTAAAACCTGAGGAGGGGCTGGGGAAGTCGTTTGCGAAAAGAGTGACGAGTAATGGGCTGAGGACACTGCCTTGGGGGGTACCAGCTGAAATTTTGAATTTACGGGAAGTGAGGTTATTATGGTTTACTGTTGTGAACCTTTCCATAAGGAATGAAGCGAGCAGGCGTTGGTATGGGAGTTCAAAAATGTAGTTGTTTGAAACGGAGGCCTTCATGCCAAACTCTATCGAAGGCTTTTTCGATGTTTAAAAAAGTGCTACAGTGCAGCGGGATTTAGGAAACCTATTTTTATGTCTTCGTTAAGTCTAAATATTTGGTTTATTGTGCTCATGTTTTTCTGAACCCATTTTGGTAATTTGAAAGAAGGTTGTGATCATTTAGGTGATCTCTGAATCTGGCATCGATGATACGTTTAAAAAGTTTACCTAGGCACGGAAGCAGGTTAATTGGGCTACATAGAAACAACAGCAATATATTAGACTAGTCCGATCTAACTAATGGCGACTGATCAATACGGATCATGTAGACACCGCGAAATAATTCCTTGATTCGACAGACGTGTCTAAGACCCCAATGTTCAATGGATATATATTAAACCGCGTAAGTATACGTAACCCGAGCGGAATCTAGGACAGGGTGTGGCAGTGTAATGAGCATTCATCACAAGTTGTGGTTGTCACACTAGAGACTCCATTGAAGTGGGGTTGATATTGTAGGGATTGGATAACACGGACAACCCCCACCTCTGCCACTGTGCGGAGCTCTCGACTTTAGTCATGTCTTGTCATTGTTGATAACGGGAACCCAGATAGTGCGTAGTGGCATGAATTTGCACTTCAGTTACATAACAAATCCCTGTTTCTTTTGATGGGTAGAGGTTGTACCCTATGCTGTTTTCCATTTCCGCCCTTTTGTCGAGCAATATTGTATGTGTATGACCCCAACCCCTCTTCCCACACGGGGAAGACTAGATTCATACTCTGACATCTCGGAGAGTACCCAGGTAGCACGAAACATTTTAAAACGTGTCATGTTGTGTCATGAAACGTTTCATAACACGACGTGACACGTTCCGTGCTACCTGGGTCATGTGGCGGACACTACAAGCGGAACTACGTCGGCTTGAACCAATAACCTACAGGTCAGCAGTAGGCTATCGACCAACTGCGTCGTAAACTTCGATCCTCATCTTACAAATCTTTTTTCACTGCTCAACCACCGAAAGAGCGCGTCGGCAACCAAGCACTCTGTCATGCATACTGTACTTTCACTATGGAACAAGCCTTCGTCGCTCCTTCCGAGATATTGCACTATCTGACTATGTGAGCATCGATGTTATATTAAGTTAATAGCGCAATAGCAATAGCCTTTCCAGCAACTGAACCACTCATGCTCTTCGTTACTTCATGTAGGGCTACCGTTTGACGATTGTATGACTTTTGTATAGACTTCAACGGTCATCTGGATATGTAAAGGAAATCACCACATGTCGTACATATTTTCTCCTTCTTTCAGCGCCACCGCATTGGAACCTCAACCAGAACACGAGCTATGCTTTCACATTCAGTGAGAAAATGTACAACTACGACGTCGGAGACGCGTCGCTGCAAATTCATCTCCTCGGGAAGCAAATTGAAGAGCCGAGCTCCGCCTACTACGTCCTCGTGAAGCAGGTCTTCAAACCACCGACTGGCTCCCTCACTCCCAAGATCAAGACCATCGTTAGGAAGAAGGTGCACCTGCGACCACCCAAGGGGCAATGGGTGGCGCTCAATTTGACGGAACTGGTCCAGGAATGGTTCGACACCCCCGAGGAACACAACGTGATACAGCTTTCTCTGGTAGACGTAAATAACAACCCTCACGATGAGCTGCTTGATACCAATACCGACAGTACATACCGAAAGGTAGGATAATAACAACTACAAGGGTTGGAATGAGGCTCGCCATACCACGGGCTACTTTAACGCGAAATGACACCTGGGTTGTTCAGTTACAGTATGGTCCTTGGGATAAATCAAGGGGCCCAGGGCCAAGTTGTGGTCTTTACTCCTTGGCTAATGGACATTGAGTCCAGTGTATGGGAGAAGTACTTGTTCACCAGGAGTCATTTCTCTTGAAAAGTAGCTCATGGTCCACATTGATTATGTTGGATCCGGCGCTTTCGATGGGGTGCCGAGACTAAAGAGTCCCTGCCTGGGTGCCCGCCCATTTCACAGTGTGTCTTCCGAGTTTGAGGTCAGTAGACGCCTCTGGTTAGCAAATGGGGTCATGAAGTCACTGGGTAGTGGCGATATGGTCACGATAACAGAGCAAACGAACCTAGCTTCGTGTCTTTTGCTCAATTATGCTTCCAGTTCCAGTCATGCTATGCCCTGGTGAGGCGTGGTCGCTCACTGCTGGTAACATGGTATGAAGCGGTAGTTCAATCCCCTCCTGACTACCTCACTTCGCTGCATCCTTGGCTGCCTGGTTCCCGCGCGCCGGCAGGATCTGAAGGATCTGGAAAAGGGGGAAGGAACTTCACAAATTCCATTGGTGCTGCAATTAATCATTAATGCAATAGGACGACTGGCATTCATACACAGGATGACTGAACGTCTTGGTACTGGAACAATGGTGGACTGCTCCCATTGTTGAGGTACCTCCCCAGTGTCAAACGAGTATATGAACCAACTCTATTGCATTATACTTTGGAACCCTTGGTAGTTGGTGCGACATTATTTGGGGGGAAGTTTATTTACTTGAAGACCTCTTTTTCCTCCCGTGTTTGATGCACGTTAAGTTAACCTTCCGGTTAGGAACTCCACTGTCAGCCGAATCAGTATTGCTATTGCGCAGTAGGCAAGTCTTCTACTTGGATAAAGTTGTGTGCATGGACCAAGTTCATGCCAAATCAAGGGCCCGAATGGCCTCCCTGCTGTCCTGACAGTAGTGTCTGTCTCGCAGAGAGAGGACGCTCTGGCAGGTTAGTGGGAGTGGAGGAGTGGTGACCAAGCGAAGGATGGACTCTTGAATGGAAGAGTTGAATTTTGCAACTGGGTGCTAATTACTTGAAGCTCACAGAGAGCTGTATATGTTTCATGATTAACATTTATTTTCTCCATTCCCATTCTTTAAAAGCGGTTCTTTCTGATGACAAACGTCACCGAGCGGCGACACAGTAGGTTAAGACGGTCTGCAGACGAAACGTTAACGTGTACCGCCCGCTCCCCCGTGAGGTCTTGTTGCAAGTACCCGATGATGGTCGACTTCGAGGCGATGCAATGGGACTGGGTGATCGCTCCACGGAGCTACGAGGCCAACGTATGCCAAGGCCTCTGCCCCCGGATGCACCTACTCGAGGGAGGGTACAGTCATATCATGTCCGCCATCTCCAACAACGCCCTCTGCTGTTCCCCGAAACGGATGAGCAGTCTCCAGTTGCTTCACCATGATAAGAGCGATAACATACAGCTCACGACGATTGAAGACATGACTGTCGAGTCCTGCCACTGTTCCTGAAACTGTCGTCGTCCTTGTGTGAAGATATTTTCAAGTGGCCGCACATAATTTCAGGAGTCCAGTCAGTCGCTTTGCGGAGAGGGAGAGCTACGTGCAATGGATATACGTCTCACCTTTTGCTCCGGACTTCGGACGAGTGGAATGACGTAATGTTCCCAGCAGCCTGCTGCTCGTTGAGTAGTCCTAAAATGATGTCATCGCAGCCCGGCGTGTCCAGAGCTTCTAGCAGACACGGCAGTTATAATGCAAGCTTCAATGTTGAAACAAAACAGGACTTTGTGACTGCGCCATTTCTCTACGATAGACAGGGCCCGTACGCAATCGCCAGAGTGACTTTGATCTTACGGAGGGGTCGGACACTGTTTTCACAATAATTCCTGACATCTCTCTATCTCTTCTCTTAAAGCGGTCCTTCCTCCTGACCGACGTTATCGAGAGACGCCACAGTAGGTTAAGGCGGATGGCGGAGGACACGTTAACATGCTCGGAGGGGGACCGGGTGTGGTCCTGCTGCCGATACGCTATGATGGTCGATTTCGAGGAGATGGAGTGGGATTGGGTCATCTCTCCAAGAAGCTACGAGTCCAATATTTGCCGAGGGAGGTGCCCCCGGATGCACCTCACAAACGGAGGGTACCAACACATTCGATCTGCGGTTCAACAGTCCTCACTGTGCTGCACTCCACATCGGATGAGGGAGCTCAATCTACTTTACCTGGAACCCAGCGAAAACATCATCTTCATGGTGCTGCCCGACATGGTAGTTGAGTCTTGCCATTGTGCTTGAGGTTTCCCGCGACCTGATCAGAGGAGATGGTCTTCAGGCAGTCAGGTCTTGGCAGTCCCTGATGCAGTTTTATCATCGTGCTTTTCTGCGAGTATTTCAACGAAGGGATACCATTACCTGGAAACTGAGATAAGGGGATGCGGGCATTATTCGAATTACTCTTCGCTATACACACGTCACTGATGCATCCAAAATAAATAGAATCCACACCACACTTTCCGATGGTCTATTTCAAAGCGAGTGAACATCTCATCGGGATGGATTCACAGAATTGAATATGCACCATGGAGTTACAGTGGATTACAATACTGTCAATAAAGGGAATGTTTTCTCCCAACGTTTCGTGGCTACAAGCTCACCCATCGCGTTGCCTATCTATGGACAGGTATGAATGCGTCAATACCATCTCGTCGTCTCCTAACAGTCGTTGAGTCAGCGGGAAAAATCGGATTGAAGAGGACAATGTTTGGAAAAAAGTTAGGAACAGAAAAAGTTCCAGCGATATAGTATAGTAGTCATGTACCGGTACCTCAGCAGGAGTCGCGACAAACCCAAGCCAATTCGAAAACACGAGAAGGTATGATGGTGGGTTATTATAAGCAGGTGGTGGCTTGTAAAATCTATGAAGAGTAGAATTGGGATTTGGTGACGGTGAAATACAGAGGTGAACTAAGAGAGTGTTCCTTATAGTGAGCCTCTGTCAGATTGGTAAATTGCCATATATTTAGGTTGTGAGATTCTCCATAATATCGAATACGGTTTGAAAGGCGAATGTGTTGAAATTACAATGCTAAATGCAAACGATTGGAATTCACTGGTTGATGGAACCAGGGAAATGTCATTTAACATGATGACATTTTCCTGATGAAACGACCTTCACAGACTGACAGATTGCAAATGCGACTTCTGGAGGCTTGTGTTATACACGCTGTAATAGCGCGATAAATATGTGCAATTATTTCTTCCCTTTTCATTATAAAACGTATACTATGCTATATGGAAATTAGAAAGTATTTCCGTCTGCAAAGAACTATTGAAAAATCATTTTATGCCGCAGCGTGGTACATGGATCTTCTTGAAATAGGGTGATGTGGCTGAGCTATAACAATGCAAGTGGAATAACACAACTTTATTGGGTGCTCTCGGTCAGTCATTCGATCAACCACCTCCCAGTTCTGTCCCATGCAACATTGCTCACCTTGGAGACACTTCCTCATGAAATATGGAATTTTCAAATGATAGACAACAAATTGTACAACAACTATCATCAAATAATTAGAAATTTCCTGGATAAGTTGCATGAGAAACATTGATACCCCAGTCTTACTACCGGATCAGGATGATCAGTGGTCAACTCGCTCTCCAAATACAACGCTCCAAATGAGGGGGAACTATGACGAAGTTACGAACAAAGAAGGAACACATAGAGAAAGAAGAAACAAATAGTGTTGAGAACGTGCTTTTCGTGAAACTGCCCCTCAGCATTGCAAAGAGATTTCGAAATTGCAGTAAACAGTATTTCAATTGAACGGTGGTAGAGATGAACACGGGCCCTAACGGTCATTGACATCTGATATCAGGTTTGGTTTTGAAGTGGGTTAAGTGTCTCCAAGGTGCATTGTAACAACTGTTGCAATGGCATAGATTGACAGTATTCTAAGAGAAAAGTACAGTTCATTTGTACTACATTTGGTCTCCGTAACTAACTGAGTCAAGTTATTATCGAGACATTGCAGTATGTACGTATATTAGTTTTATCGATGTCTCATTTGACCTAATTTATCGAACTTATCAGTTATTTATCACATTTATTCTTTAGACTCTGTTTAAATTCAAGTTGTTCTATATAGATTCATACCTGTAGTTATTGATGAACCCAATCAAAATAGTTGGTAAAGGGTGATATATATTTGCTGGCTCGATGTTCCATACCTTGCTAAATTGTTGAGGCATCGACGTCACCAGGGCCCTGTTTTGCAGAGAGTCAATCCCAAGTTCAATCGCATAAAAATATACCAAACGTCTGAACGTATCAAACCTATGATCGATCGAAACTCTCTGGAAACAGTATACCCTGGTTGCTCCTGTTTCACAAAGAGTAGCAGTCAAGCTCAAGTTCGATCTCAATGATAACATCCCAAACGTATAAACTTATGATCGATCGTACTCCCCTGTGGAACATTACCCTGATTGCCCCTGTTCCACGGTCAAGCTCAAGTTCAATCGCAATGGAACATCCCAAACGAATCAAACAAGTGATCGATCGTAACTCTCTGGAAACAGTTCCCTGATTGCCCCCGTTCCACAGAGAGTTACAGTCAATTTGCAGTTCAATCGCAATGGAACATCCCAAACGTATCAAAATTATGATTGATCGTGACTCCCTGCGAAACAGTGCCTATCAGGGTACTGTTTCACTGAGTGTTACTATCAATCTAAAGTTCGATCGCAACGGAACATCCCAAACGCATCAAACTTATGATCGATAGTAACTCTCTGGAAACGGTACCCTGATTGCTCCTGTTTCACTGTGAGTTCAGTTAAGCTCAAGTTCGATCGCAATGATAACATCCCAAACGTATAAACTCATGATCGATTGCACCTCTCTGTGAAACATTACCCTGATTGCCCCTGTTTCACAGAGTCTTACAGTCAATCTTAAGTCCAATCGCATGAAAAGTACCAGACGTCTGAAGGTATCAATCCCATGATCGATCGCAACTCTCTGGAAACAGTATACCCTGGTTGCTCCTGTTTCACAGAGAGCAGCAGTCAAGCTCAAGTTCGATCGCAATGATAACATCCCAAGCGTATTAAACTCATGATTGATCGTACCTCTTTGTGAAACAGTGCCCTGATTGCCCCTGTTTCACAGAGTTGCTTCAATCTCAAGTTCGATCGCAATGGAACATCCCATTCGTATCAAACGTATGATTGATCGCAACTTTTTGTGGAACAGTACCCTGATTGTCCCTGATTCACAGAGAGTCACAGTCAACCTCAGGTTCGAACGCAATGGTAACGTATCAAATTAATGATTGATCGAAACTCCCTGTGAAACCGGGCACTGAACTGCCGGAAGGCTGGCCATTTTGTAAAACATGTAATGTCATCTGTTCAATTGTGATCTATGTAAACTAAGATGGTTTTCGCCATGGTGGATGACTCCGTATCTTGCAAGTGTGTGGAATGAAAGCCACCAATAGTTGTTCTTCTTGAAGAGACAACACAATATTATCACGATTCCTAGTTGAGTATAAGTTGCTAAGTATAAGTAGGCACATACGTTTGCTAAGTTTTGTTGCTAAATTATTTTAGAGTTAGGAGGACAGGAAAGATTGGAGTTATAATCCAATTTTAGATCATTTTATCACCTATTCACCGCCGCCATGCATTGTTACCTAGGACAGTATTAATAATTTAGTTATGTAACTTATGTTAGTTAGGATATTCTAAATAGTGGCATTGAGCATTCTAGTTCACTCTCTACATACTTATCATATTATTGTCGGGTATGAAGGAACCACCAGTATTGTGGAGTTATCAAATAATATTAATAACAATTTATCGCTGGCAGTAAACTCATTTCAATAACTGCACGATGTCCCTAGCTGTGATATTCTCTAGGTGTCCTGTATATGCCTATCCTAGATTCGATTAAAGTGTTGATGTCCACAAGGTTGGCATACAGTAGAGCCCTGGGCTAGTACTGTCTATAATAGTACTCTTTCCTCTGATTTCAACATTCAATGGTTAAACATTGTTAACTATCCAGTACTTCTCCCACAGTGACAATTTTGCATGACCATGCCATGTGTCGTGTGTGGCTGTGTGCCATGTTTGGTTAATGAACTCAAACAGTACAAATTGTATGTTAGGATAACAACGTTAGGCTATTCATTGACTATCTGCAGCTTAGAGCAGCCAAATTTTGGCGGAAAACAACGGAAGGTGACAAAAGGGGCCAACCTGACCTCCGCGGCTGCGCACGACAATTTGCACCTTCAACGCGGGTAGAGAGTAATCTATGCGGACGTGCATAGTTGCAATGGACACATCGTCTTTTTTAGCTGAAAATCACTGCTGTGTTACTAGTAGTGCAGTTAACGCAGGTCTCTAGATATAAAGCGAGATCCAACTGACTAATTGCGACAGTCAGCTTCACGAATTACGCGCCCCATGCTGCTATAGGCAGATGGGAGGGAACTGAGGAATTACCTACGGCATACGGGGTCGATGGGATACTTCAGCTGGTGTAACAAATATATTAGTCGGTCAGTAGCCGTGGTGGCTCGGATGTTCAAAACCACTAAGCCTGACACTGATCTAAGCGACGGACATGGATCATCGCCCCTTTTGACTTAAGTGCCATATTTTTCATTTTTCTCAATTTTTTTGGCTGATCGCCTAGTTTTGAGCGAATTTTAATTCGCAGCTTCTTTGCCTTCACTCAGTGCATTTAGTGGAATCGCATAGGTTATTTTCTGTGTAATCCCAATAGACCCGACACACACTTTGCTAGAGCACTACGCATGGTGGTCTGTTCCATATTGTGTCTTTCCAACCAGTCATTGGTATGGCAATAAAGTCGGGGGATAATACATTTCGCGTTGGTAGTTTTATATGGGTGAAAGGTATGTGGCTTATGTGGCTATCAAATCCATGCATCGCGTGTCCTTGTGATTTAGCCTGTTTACGCTTCCACTCTGTAGGGGATGTGTTTTGAATGAAATAAATGACTTTCCTAGGAAACAGAGGGTTAACCTTTCTTGTATGTGAGATCACTGATTTACTGGTGAGTGCACTGATTTGTGTCACCACGGAAATCTGCCCTAACACGCACCAAAACAACCGGATCCCACTGGGAGAGTCAATGGTAGCCAGGTATACGCTAAACTCATGAAAACACCCATGCTGCAAGTCGACAATTTCCAATCACATCAATGTGTAAACTACGCCTCTGCAAGAAAATGCTAACTACAGATTAATTCAGATCGCACTTTAATTGAAATTTCCTTTCTTATACTATGCGACGAAACCTGATAATTTACCTCACCCAATTACGAACAGAAGACAATTTCACATTTTCTGAAGGGGTGGGGGTCGCAGCATGGTTTCGGTTAAAAAGTGAGATGAAAGCGAAATTGAAGGTCGTTAACTACTGGTTTCTTCCTGATTAAATTATATTCCCCTATGAAAAATCACATGAGAATCACGTGAGATCTTTCAAGAATATCGTGAGGTTTTGCGTTATTTCTCACAAATTTCTCACAAGTAATTCTTGTTCATGAGATAATTTTCAGTAACAAAAATACCACCGTTCATAAGAAAGTTGTAGGAATTCAGGCATTTCTCACAAGAATCGTATGAGAATCTCATATGAATTGATGATCCTGAGAATGTTTGGAGGGTCCATTGAAATTGAGGAACCGACTTGTGAACTGGTAATAGTGTGCCTCCCAGTCTTCAAACAGGTAACAGGGCAACTCGATCCAAACCAACTCGGTCCCTCTCTGTGCGTGCGAAACAGTGAAATTGGCAGAGTCTGAGTCTGGTTAATCGTGGAAAATGGTTCGTTCAAGAGGCATGAGGAATGCTGATTGGTTGGAGAGTGTTTGGTAACGATGACAATGTTTCAAACAGTGAACATGGTTGATAAAACTATGGCTGTTACTCTCCATTATTTATGCTGTCAGTCGTCTTCGAATAAATATCGAAGACAAAATATTTCATTGACGAAAACATCAAATAAAAAAAGAAAGGCATTTTCTGTCTGATGTCCTCATTTATTCTTCATCTCTATAATTATTCACTTATAACGAAACACACACATACATTTGTCATAGGAATGTCATTCAACAGCGTGTCATCATCATGTTGGAACAAAACGAAGGTTGTCGATACGGAAGTCAAGTGGTATCAGTGCCGCCTAGCACAAGGAGCAGGGCCTACGCGTATCCCAAGAGTGAGGCACAGGTTGTAACACTTGCAGTTGTGAATAACGGGGTCCTAGCTCCTCGTTTCTGCTGTCAGTAACGGACTTAGGGTATGGTACGGTGGAACCCATGCAATTAGGCTATCACAGTTCCATCAGATAATATACAATAATGCCTCACACGGTATTGCCATGTCATTGGGTAGAAGGTACTGTATAAAACTATACGACACAGCATCTTCATAGGGTATTGAACATTCTCCCACTATGTACTGGTGGATAGATGGATGGATTAGAAGATATTGGCCCTTTTTCGCTTAAAGTATACCTCTGGGTTATACTGGAAAGCTATACCTGAAGCTTGTTCAACGAGGGAACCCCTCACCAAAATGAAATATAATTATACAGAAGATGAGTGAGAATTCTTAGATGGTTGGTGGCGCTGAGAGTGTTTCGTTCCATTGCGTTGATTAGATGAGGAATTGTTCCTAGGATCCGCGGGAAAACTGTTTCATGTAGTGGTACCAGTATTACGGATGCAGTTCTCTGAGTGACCTGCGATCTGCAGTAAGGAACTAGACAGATGTGACGCAGGCAACTGCAGGCGGGTAAACCACCCACGTGTATATCCCCGCATTAATTATGAACCTTGACCACTGATGATTAGGAAAATTACATGAAATCAATTTGACCTCTGATGACCTCGAAATGACCTTCATGTTGTTCAGGAGAGACTGTAGTCCACATCCACCAAATTTCGTTCCAATCCGTCAAAGTTAGTAAAATCGCATAGATTACGCCAATTTGACCTCCGATGACCTCAAATCGACGGTCATGTTTTTCGGCACCAACTGTAGTCCACAATCACCAAGTTTCGTTCCAATCCGTCGTAGTATAAAAGTAAAATCGCACCAATCACGCAAATTTGACCTCCGATGACCTCAAATCGACCGTCATGATTTTCGGCACCAATTGTAGTCCACATCCACCAAGTTTCGTTCAGATCCGACAAAGTTAGAAAAAATTGCATAAATAACGCACGTTTGACCTTTGGTGACCTAAAAATGGCCGTCATGTTCTCCCGCACCAATTGTAGTACACACCCACTGAGTTTCGTGTAAATTGGACAAACTTTATATTTTCGCATAAAACCTGCAAAATAAAGGACAGCAGTCGTGCTGCAACGCCAACTGTCGAACCCATCCAAGATTATACCAGCGCGGTCATAAGTTATTGTTACTATGTCAGGAAGAGAGGCCGATTCGACAAATGGAGTAAATTGATTTTACTATCGATGGGAATGATATACTGATGCTGGTCAACAGATGGACAAATGCTGGATTTAATAGAATAAAATTGTATCAAAGATTCAGGTGTCATCATCACTAGTCATAACCCGATTAGGTGACATGAATCAAATTATTGAATTCGAGTTATAATTGTAATTAAATATATATGTATCATCTGCATATAGAGTGAACTTTATCTTACTCGGGAACGGCAATTCCAGCAAATCCTCAATGTAAACTGATAAAAGGAGGAAAAGTAGTGGACCAAAGATTAATTATTGGATGTGGAAACCCTCGAATATTTGACTCAAATGCAGTTAATAAAGGAGTACATTTTGTGAGGGAGAGCAACGTATGAGCTTCTGAGAGATCGGGGAAGAAGTTATGAACATATTAACCAGACCTTGATTTAGTGGCTCTCCTTAGCAGGAAACCATATCGATTTCCATAAATAGTACTCGATAATAGACATATATATTATCAGATGAAAACTAACCAATGAAAGGTGGTTCAAAATCCCCAATACTATGATCGAAGCAGTGTGACAGGCTGACAGCTGTTGATACTCAATTCAAGTTGTTTTGCTGAAGTTTTCGTGACAAAGTAGGCCTAGTTAGAGATCACACCCCATACCTCCTTGTTTGTCAACCTATCTTTAGATTCCTAGACTGTCATCCTCGGTCAAACTAAGAACGTCCGTCAACGCGATTACGGGATGAAATATGGATTATTTTGTTTCCCCTCCGTGACATCATGTCTCTCCTATAAACACAAACTTGTTATTTCAGTCCCCCGAGCTCGGAATTTTTTACAAGGTAAACCTCTATCTGATGACGAATAACGCCTGCAGGGGTACTAAGCGAGCCCGTAAACAAGTTTATTTATGGATCCGTAGAGTTTTGAGACTGGAATCATTCAAGTAGGTCACCTCTCTCTTTCTCTCCGACTTTCTGTCTCTCATGAAGTTTAATGGAAATACCGCCCAGCACGAGGTATGTTGATAACTTCGGTCATGTCAGGTAAAACTGCACAAAAACATATGTATATTACGGTTTATTTTGCCTATTTTTCAACAATGACTCGTGTAACTGCATGACTGCTGGAATATGGAATAACTTTTCGGCTGGTGACAAACCAATGTGTACGGGCATTTCCCATCAAACACGTTTTCGAAATATGTTCCGAATGTCCCTCCAATGTTCCTCTGAAATATTTATGTTGAGTAACAAAAATGTTACTTAAACGTTTCCATACCATTCCGATCCAAATTCATTTCGTTCCCCAATGACGACATCGGACCTGAGCTATTAATGTAGATACCACCATGATGAAAACAATTTGAAACATCAAATTTGGAATGGTGTAGTTATAAAATACGTTCTTTTCATCTATGCGAGTTTTGCAATAATAAATTAGAACATCCATTTTGGCGTTTCATTCGCATATTTTACACGACGTATCTTGTAATTGATTGCTGGTGAAGTATATACAATAAATTATTGCAAATTTTCTAAGATGGAGTGCTGTCTATACTCGATACCTTGACAACAGGTAACACCTTGCGATGAAATCTGCGTCGAGTAGCCTAATTGTACAACGGTGAATACTGTTTTGATTGAATAATAAATATCAAATACGATACAGCTGAAGCAGGTGGTTATACTCTGGTTGAATGGGCTGGACATAGATTTATATAGATTATGAGATACCATGCTAGTTGTAATCTAGCTGGAAATTCCGGAGCCCATTTGCTCGTGGAATGATCAAGTGATATCTGACCAACGAAACGAGCTGCAGGACATATATTAGTGCTGACGGTGCGACAGGTCTATGCCTACATTGACCTCTTTTGACCTTGGTCTACATAATTATGTGGTAAGCCTGAGATTGGCCAAAATAATTCTAAACTGATCCCGGACTGAAGTGGTGGAAAGTATGTATGAGGTAGGCATATTCCTATGGAAATAATTCATGGACCTCCATTTTCTGGTAAATGGTAAATGTTATGTGTAAGTTTTGTTGATATACATCGATGCATTGACGTTTGTTGACCTCTTTCATCGGATTGGTTCCTAGAAAATCTCCCCTAGTTCCTTCCAGTTGCAATTTACCAAAATATGTTGCAATGCCGATACAGATCATTAGATCCGATTCAATGTCGGAAGGCTCTTCCCAAGTGTAGGTTTTGCAGAAACGCGATACTCCTCTTTTGTTCCACAAAATGAATCACATCAAATCTCACTCACATCTTTTAGTTCTAGTTTGCCAGCTCAATTGTTGACAGAAAACTGAAAGTTATGGCAGTCTCAAGTTCCCCTTCCGAACTCCTCACTTCCCTCTTCAGAATCACCACTTCTCTCCACCCAACTTATATGAAGAAAGGCTGAAAAGATCATGTATTATAACACTGGGAAGGAGGCGTGCAAGGGCAGATCTTATTGAAGTGTTCAAGATAATGGAAGGACTGAATAAAATTCCCCCAAATGAGTTGTTCACGTTAAGCAGAGTCATGCGGGATCACAACACCACTGTTAGCACGAGGGGACACTGCCTAAAGTTATATAAGTCACATACAAGACTAAACATAAGA
>JAUOBX010206545.1:0-11867 GCA_032360705.1 Eupentacta quinquesemita
TTTCTGTTGGTCCAATTTTGGCCGATTTTCTTTCTGGAGATGCTGGTGACCCACTAAGCAACTTGGAGCCAAAAAACATTTTCTTGCAATTTTTTTAGGGTAGGTGTATTTTTTGTCATATATTGACTCGACTATTTGCCGAATGTTCTAGCTTGCATTTACCTAGCCGTTAAATGTGGATTTTCTTCTTCTTTTTGTCAGGGATACAACATTGAGGATGCAATTTCTCTTCTTTTTTAGGGTTGCCGAAATTGTGTTTATATATGTTTGAGTTTGTATAATTTACATGAAATTTGTAACATTATTTGAAAGAAAAGTTAAGATTGATTGCTAATAAGAGACACTTTTTTCTTCTCCCCCCCCCTATTTTGTTTTCATGGCAGTAGGTCGCGCGCCTTTGCGATTGCCCTCAAACGCCACAGGTGAGAAGGCCTGCTCTATGGGCTTTGATCATGACGATCCTTGTGAAGTCCTTCAAACACTGTAAGATGTACTTCTTGACTTACCATGAGTGGGAATACGATAGCTGCCTTCGAAGTTTTTATGAGCCATAGGAGGGCCAGGCAGATCATTTGGATGAGGGTGAAGATGTGGACGCGCCACAGCTTCACGTGGCGCAGATAGGTGTAGTCCGGCTGGTGCTTGGCGGGAATTATGTACAGGAGGATCCGATGAAAGAACTGAAATAGCAAGGTCGAACAGTTATTCCGCTAAGTATAGGTTCTATCATGAATGGTATAATGTAATGTCCCACTGAATAATGGGTAATGACTCCTGAATCTTCGGATTCCTCAGATTTAGGAATAGCGGCATACCCATAGGAAACGAAACGATACTATAGCATACTTCGACACCACTAACATAACTCTAGCGTTCCGGTGCGGATCTTTCGCTGCCGAAACCTGCTCAGATTCGTACGTAGCAAAGCTGAAGGTGATTGCTATAAGAAAATGATCATACATAGCAAGTGGACCCATTCATATAATTCATAATTCTATTTCATAATCGCGTCATCTGCCCTCTGATTTGGGAATCTGACAGAATGCGACTTCGATCTAATAACTTCATTTATTACCTGAACTCCCCGCAGAGATGAAACTCCCATGTAGAGGAACACACCATAGAGAACTGGCATCGGAACATACTGCGAAAATGGAGGAGAACAAACTCTCATCAAATATGTTGTGATGTATTGATAATAACGAAACTTTCTTTACACACACTCGATAGCCGCTGACTAAAGTTAGGATCTAATTCTAATTCGGCTAGACTTCACTGAAGATTATGCACTCTAAAATGCCTTCTGGTCAAATTGAGCAGAAATCGGAGCGAAAGGATAGGATATTTGCCTTCCTTCCTCCTGATTTTCAACAGAAGAGTGTTGATCAGTGCCCATCAATACTACGCCCCCAGTCTGTGGAACGCACCCCCAGCGGATCTCAAATCGATGAACCCCCTTGATGCTTCCAAGCTTGTTCTTAAGGCTCAATTGTTCTCATGTAATTACTAATCCATTCAGTTGTTTGTTCATTTGTTCCTCTTCCATTTTTATCACCCCTGAACGGCTTTGGGCAGTGAGCCCTGGGTTGGATTCTGCGCTATATAAGAACGTATATTATTATAGAACAGCAACAAAAACCATCGTAATGAGATGAGCTCACGCTGTACAAAAAATATCTATGCATGCTACTGTTTTATTCGGATCTTCATATGGAATTACAGGAATGGCAAAAGGTACCACGTACGTACTTTCAATATTCCAGTGAAGAGCGTTGAAGCGCCTACCAGCATGAAGACAACGATCCCTGTGACACGTTGCTCCCTGCCAAGACAAAAATAACTTCATGTGAGTCCCCAGGTGTTTGATTGATTGATTTACTTCAACTTTATTTCAACCTTTCACAAAAATACAATTGGTACAAACAACAGTAACATATTGATGGCTGGGGATCCTGCTGAAGAGCTACTCAGAGCTTGTTTAAAGCAGAACCTCTCACAACAACAAAAACACAGATATAGACATGAAATCCAGTGAACAGTTGTGGAAATGCACCCCTACCCTTGGGCTCCACCCCCCTCCCCCACACACAAGACACCCAACCACGTCAGGAGAGCAATCAAAGTTCTACGATTAGTGGTGGCGCTAAAGGTGTTCAACTAGTGAATTAATTACAATAGTTAATCATTTTCTATTTCAACTGGAGGATTGAACATTTACTAAGAAATATTGTTCACTTTGAAGCAGTAATTTTGGGTCATTATCCAGACGCCGGCGCAGGGGGTCGACGCCGGCTACGTGAGGGATTTATTAACCTGTCATAGAATAATCTGAATTACGGGATGTACGTCCGAATGTAGATTGTCAATGTAAATACAACGTTTTTTAGTAGTCTCTCATCCTACTGCATGTCGACTGTGCGGGCTACGTATATTTATTCCGAAGTATCTTTATTCCGAAGTATCTATATTCCGAATATGTTATTATGTGTTTTATTCCGAAGTATATTAATTCCGAATATACCATCGAGTGTTCTATTCCGAGAATAGAATAAAGTGCGTTATTCCGAAAGGAGATTTAGGTGTTTTAGTCCGCAACAAAAATTAGGTACATTAATCCGAACCGAAAATTAGGTGTGTTATTCCGAAACGAAAAGTATGTGCCGATCTCCGTAATATTCATGAGTGGGCGGGGCTTGGAGCCAAAACCAAAATCCCCATTCGGAATGAAACACCTAAATCGCTTTCGGAATAAAACACCTAGCCCTAAATCTCCTTTCGGAATAAAACACCTAGCCCAAAATCTCCTTTCGGAATAACGCACCTTATATTCCTTTCGGAATGAAGATACTTCGGAATAAAACACTCACTTGTATATTCGGAATTAGTATACTTCGGAATAAAACACATATTGCTCCTTTCGGAATAACGTACATATTGCTGGTTTCGGAATGAAGGTACTTCGGAATAAAGATACTTCGGAATAAAGGCACGTCCCCATTTGCGTTGATGACTACGACCTAGCACTGACTCGAAACTGCAGCCTCTGAAGGGTGATTGATCCGCGTCAACCAGAGGTTCTCCGTCCCAAGAGGCTAGACCGTTACACTACGGTCCGCGCCCAATGGAATGACAGGGAGACGGAAATGTTAATAAAATAATGATATTATAATTATTACCTGCAACCCTCGATCTTCGGTGGTTCCCCGGGGATAGCGGTCTTGGACATGACTCGAAGACTGTCCACGTGGTTGAGGGAGAGTACGGTAGCCGCAACGTACCATGGCATGCCGAATATTGACATGAGAAGAATCAGTAGGGACACGACTAGAAGGTCCAGATGATACCCAACACCCTTCTGTTAGCGAATAGAAAAATGATTCAGAGTTGCCAATAAGTTTGTCCGTCCGTTACCGGTATCGTAGTGAAATCGCGACAGAACATGACCATGATATACAGGGTGTTATGCTACGTAGAAACCCACGTTCCCTGTCACCATAGGCTACGCTGTGCCAGGCTATAAGCCTTTTCCCGGATGAAGTGAGGGCGCTGTCGGGTGACTGCCTCCTATTTTGGGCGCTGCAAATTTTCATGAGTGGAACGCGACGTCAGCACATCTCATCCATGTGTTACCCGAGTAAAATGCAGTTTCTGTCTTCAGACGGTTTCGAAGTTATCATCGTGATTGAATATCAAACTTGCCCAAAATTCACATTTAAATTACGATATAAGATAATTCATTTTGGTTTTTCGTGATTCTAGCACAAGAATAATGGGACAATTCTGAGAGTGCCCACAGTAAGTAAATGATTTTTTTCAGGGCCACTTCCCATTCCATGATGTAATGCGTGAATCTATCTGGAATTAGGATTATGGAACGACGGGATTGAAATGTAGGGATACCAACCTTGAGCTTGTTCTCACGTCTGTTAACGATGACGGCTGTGATCTGTTGATCCATGAATATGAGGATACCACAGAGCATTGCAGGGAGGGCGGCAGCGATGTACGTCCACCAGGGATTAACGAAGAAAGACACGATCCATCCACGGCCAGGCTTCGTCGGCTAAGGATGGAGAAAGGTGAATGATTTGTTAGATTTCAGAATGTGTGTGTGATAACCGAAGTACGCAAGTTCTTATCATTCATTCATCTATTTATTTGTTTCTCCACATATTTACATTGTAGTACAAGAAATCACATGCATGAGATATCACAACTGGAATAGAAGTGAATATGTGAAAGGAAGTGGCCTAGAAACCCTTGAGGGCTTATCAGAAAACTGTAGGCCACTCCCATGTTATCCGGTGAGTAAGTGGGCATTAAATTGTTACCTACCTCGAACGGTGACGGCTTCATTTGGGAGCAAAGGGTCCCAGTTGGGGCGAATTTAACGACTATGAACCGCAGGTAATTGCCTTCGGTCGTAAAAGTTCTCAACCGAGGTAATGTCTTACTGTCACGGAACCAAGGGCTCGAAATCGTCAGTCAATAGAGCTCAAGAATGGTGCTCAGAAAGATGCGAGATCGACTACCGGTCAGCTGGCGTTTCCCGTGCGTCCTTAGGCAAGGCGCATTTCCTCCATTGTTTCGTCCCATCCAGAGACGCCCACTGGCACCAACCTGCCGTCTTCCTGTCGAATTCCTGGAGAGCGTGCAGTCTGTTTCCTGTCATCAGGGTAGTAGGCCTATGCGTAGTGCGGTTCGAGCATGTTATAGACGTGAGAAAGCGCCATATCAGCATGAGATATTATCAAAATGAGGCTGTTATTTTAAGAGCGTACTCGGAATCGAAGTGACTTACATAATTGTTCGCCAGTGGTCAGTGTAATGAGCTATTAGCGGAAGGAAGGTGGCAGCCTGGTTGAGTCTGTCAAATGGTGGTGTTAAAACTAGTAGGCCTAAGAGTAAACAGTGCAGTTTTGCAGTTGAGCAGTCAAAGTATGAGGGGTGGAAGCGGCACATGTATAGGAGCGTTCATGGATGTCCGTCATTCCGTGTATCATGAATGTACATTTTTCATTATGAGTTTCTCGCCGAGCGGAGGTTTTGTGGTTTGTTCGACTTCAATACCAACCTGGAACTGGTCAGGGACGGTCAGCTTGGGTGTGTCGATGCCCAGGAGCAGATCAACCATCGTCATGCAAATGAAGGCCATGAATACACCGAAGTCACTGATCAGATATCGGATCTGAAAACAAAGCGGAAGAAGGAGATGAAATTTAATAAAGTGCTCGATGAGTTTACCCCATTAAATCACTCAGCTACTGTTAATCGTCATATCATTTCCAACTATGCCATACCGGTTCAATATACATACATAACCTAGTGCATATTCGGGTCTTATTAATCAGGGTGTGACGAAGCAAGTCATCAGGTCATAGAAATATATTCCGTTTCATTCCGTCTTCATCCCACAAATTCCAACAAACGGAGAGGTCCTTTGTATTCTCATACAGAGGTTTCACGGAAGTATCATCATTCATTATGACATCATCGCCAACATCATCATCGTCATCATCACTGACAGCATCATCATCATCACTATTATCATCATCACTATAAAAATAATAATAATCATCATCATCATCACTATCACCATCATCAATATCACCACCATCATCATCACTATCATCAATATCACCATCATCAACATCATCACTATCACCATCATCAATATCACCATCATCATCATCATCATCACTTTCATCAATATCACCATCATCAACATCATCAATATCACCATCATCATCATCATCAGCAACATCACTATCACCATCACTGTCATCATCATCACCAATCCCATCATCATCATCACCATCATCATCATCACCAACATCATCATCATCAACATCACCATCATCATCATCAACATCATCATCATCATCATCATCATCACTATCATCATCATCATCACTATCATCATCATCATCACCATCACCATCACCATCACCATCACCATCACCATCACCATCATCATCACTATCACTATCACCATCATCATCACTACTCCATCATCCTCACCATCACCATCATCTTCACTATCATCATCATCATCACCATCACTATCATCTTCACTATCATCAACATCATCATCACTATCATCACCATCATCATCATCAACATCACTATCACCATCACCATCATCATCATCATCATCACTATCATCATCATCATCACTATCATCATCATCATCATCACCATCACCATCACCATCACCATCACCATCATCATCACTATCACTATCACCATCATCATCACTACATCATCATCCTCACCATCACCATCACCATCATCTTCACTATCATCATCATCATCATCACCATCACTATCATCTTCACTATCATCATCATCAACATCATACTCACTATCATCACCATCACTATCATCATCATCATCATCATCACTATCATCACCACTATCACCATCATCACTATCACCACCTAATCATCAGCAGCAGCATAGTTATCATCATCATTATCATCCTCACCGTCATAATCATCATCGCCATAATTATCATCATAATTATCAGAACCGCTTCCACCATCACCACCCCCATCATCATTACTCTCACTATCGTCATCACCAGCGTCACCATCAACATCCCTCAATACCAGGTTCTCACTCCTTAATGGTGCATTCAGAGGATTCCTAGTTACGTGAAGTCGTGATATTCATGACGTCCAACTGGTCAAAAGAGAGATTGAACTTCGTCAATGCTATCATGCCATAATTTCAGTGTCTGACTTTCATTATTCTGCCCGCTTCCAGAAGCTTACGTAACAAGTGCAGTCATCATATGCTTCAATCGACGCGGTCGTACCGTTCAAGCCATACTAAGCAATATATATGTGATGTGTATCTAACTACAGGTCGCGAATACCTCAACAGAGTGCATCTAACAGATGAGAAGTGAGGAGCCTGTTCACAGACCACGGTTGCATTCCACGCGATATGCTAATGATCTGTGTCGGAGGTCATTCGGAGGCGTTCGTTCTGGAGTGCAGTAACATTCCAAAACTCCCCTGGAGAAAACTATGGATCCTTTCACCACAGAACTCCACTAATAATTCACCCACACTTGAGGACAATACCATGGTCGAAGACTGGGTGAAATTACATAGTTCTGAACGAGTTATGGCAGTTTAAAAATACCCCGTAACGATACGTCAATGTGTGAAATTTCGTCTGTTCTCGAAGGTTCTATTACGTTTAGCCGCTGTGAGCATGCGCATTGATAACCGTGAATTGACTCATTAGCGTGGTATTAACTCACATAACCGCATTGTTCAAATCGATTGATATAAAGCCCAACGTTTATTGACTGTTGAAACATGAATTACCGAATGATACCGTGCTATAGAAGATGCAAAAGCGATTGATGAAGGTGTAAGATGGGAAAGTCGGAGGAGACAAACTGCCCTCATAGGATGAGTTGAAGAAAGGTAAAAATTAGGGGTATTTCCTCTATAGCCACAATTCCCTTCCCCCTGAAAACGCGCAGGCTCTCTACGTCATAGATTATTATATTATTAATAATACTCACCCTTGTCGGGAAGAAACTGGTGAACCTAAACATCTTTAGGGTGAACGCGAGCCCAAAAGTGGTCAGAAACAGCATGAGTGATAACAAGAAGACATCTGGGGCCCCTGCGTGATGTTCGTCGTCATGGCAACCGTCTCCGGTAAGGTTCCCACCGAAGAGAGCCCAGCAGTCCTCCATTGGTACGGGCTCTGTGTCATTCAGGGTAATAGCGTCTCCCTCAGTGGTCATACAAACACATTCGCTGCCCATTGCGAGAGGTCCGACCAGGCCGCTGTCAATAAATAATAATATTTGTGTGTTTCCTGCGGAACCCGGCGTGATTCCTATCGTGGTACTGTTGACAAGCTGGCAGTCCAGGGCCAGTTTCGTGCAAACTATCGCATATGTTAACGTTCATGATCGAGAGATAACAGAAACGTCAGTGTATTTTACCGTATTGAGCCTTGAACCCAAACTACCCATGACGAACCTCTATAAGGCGCATTCACATAACCCGGAAAGCAGGATAATGCAAACAAAAAAGATCACCTCTCTATCATATTATGAACACGTGAGACGAGTAGTAAGGCATCGCCTATTTTTACATGATTACATTCAGGAATAATGATATCGACAACCATCAAACACAAGTATTGTATCATAGGATATTGGCGAGTTCGCATACACGTCGAGTGCGCACCTTAAATAATGTGACATATCACCTCAACCCCATGTTCAAATGTCAACACTGAATGATTCAGCGTATCCGCAGGAGAACTTCTTCAAAAATCATTATATTTCAACTATGCCTATATTAGCCTCGTTGCGCCGCATAGCAGACAACGTTCCTATGAATGACTATCAACGTGCGCCAGCAATATTGCCCACAGTGCAATGGGTACATTTCGAGAAGCTTATTCAGTGAAATTAGGACACGTACATCTATGAAAAATAATATGTGGTAAATGAAATGAAGGTCAGATTTCACTAATTCCTATTAAACAACATCTGTTATTATTGGGAGGTTGTCCACATTAGAGATGTTATCAGGCTTAGGTGCGCACTCGCCCAATTCCTACTGACTTTTGACATTAAATAAAGAATATATTTAGATCGTCAGGAAGACTATATGTGAACTAGCTCATTAACCTATGGCTATATTCGACTCCCGTTGTCGGCTGTTCACGCTGTGAGAAAAGTGTTTACTTGCGTGTTGATCAAGCAAGAACGGGTGCGCGAACTTTACAAGTTCCAAAATCTCACACCACTTTGGGAGGTGAATCAGTGATAACAAATAGCGCAGCGGCGAGTGATTTGTTTCTATTTATCGAAAACGTATGTGTAAGATAAACAAGTGCTTGACCAAAGATTCTCCCACAATCTTCATCCCAGAAATAAATTCTCGAAGGCGTATCTATTTTAATAGTATTTTATACTCTTACAGACCATTTGTCTTACATTTCCATATTGTGACATATATTGTATATATAGTTCCTATTCTTATAGTATTTTCATATTTCATACAGTGAATTTTCCATTTATTTTATTATATCCCCATAGTTAGTTTTTTACTCTTCTATCGTCCATTGTTTATTCGCTTCTTGTTAGTTGTTGGACATTCATTTTATTCGTTGTACTTATCTGTATTTTTTTCTGTAAAGCGCCTCTGAACGATATTTCTTTCGATGGAGGCGCTATAGAAGTATGGTATATATTAATAATCAATTCTTCATCCCAGAATACTCACGTTTCCAACGGAAACTCGTGATTGACTTCCAGCACGTTCTCGAAGGCCTCAACAATGAAGATGAAAGCGATAAGAGCGGTGAAGGCCTCTTCCGTGAATCGGGTAAAGTACCGGACGTAGGCGCTAGCGTCCGTCGCCACCAGGATGAGACAGATCAGACACGTCCACGCCCCAATCCAGAGACGAAACGAGAGGTAGTCTATACCCATCGTGCTGTAAATTGTGAGATAGATAAGTAGTTAAATTAGGTTAAAAGAAGGAAGGTATGAAAGTGAATGACTCCGAGAGAGCAACCGACTCCGAGAGAACAACCCTCCTAATAACAGCATCGTAATTAGGACAATATGAATGTCTGCATTATATTTGTATTTGTATATGCACAGAAAGTGGAACACCCTTATGGACGACTGGAAGAACAATACCCTGAATAAGACAATATAAATAGAAACATTATGGTGAGAAATGATGATAAAGATAAGAAGAACAGCACCGTAAGTATATGAGACAATAGAAATGAACACATCATACAGAGGAACCATAATAAAGAGATGAAGAAGAGCAATGCCCTATAAATATGACAATGAAAATAGATACACCATACAAAAGAACAACAATGAGAAGGAGAAGAAGAAAAAACCCGGAATGAAACCTTGAGAACATGAACATTGTACAGAGCAATATGAATGAAGAGGAGAGGGCGGTCAGCGACCCGAATAAGACATCGAAATGGATACATACAAAAGAGGAACAATAGAGATGAAGTAGAACATCGCCCTAGAAAGAACAGTGGAAATATATACATTATAGAGAGGAACAATAATAGAGAGATTAAGAACAACACTCTAAATAAGACAATAGAAATAGATACATCATACACAGGAACAATAATGAAGCGACGAAGAATAAGACAATGGAGATATGAACATTATACAGAGAAACATAACTGATAAAGAGAAGATGACGGACAGCAGCCCGAATAAGACATTGGAATAGACATCATATACGGAGGAACAATAATAAAAAGATGAAGAAGAACACCGCCTAATTAGAACAATAGTAATCGTTACATTATGCGGAGGAATATTGATGAAGGGAAGAAGATCAATGCCCTATAAATGAGACAATGAAAATGGATACATCATATACACAGGAACAACGATGGAGAGAATAAAAAGAGTAATGCCTCAAATAAGACTATGGAAATATGGACTTTATACAGAGACACGTGAATAGGAGAGGGCGGTGAGCAACCCGAATCAGACATTGAAATAGATACATAACTTGAATAGAGGGACAATGACAAAGATATGAAGAACAACACCATTTCAATAAGACAATGAAAATAGAGGAATAATGAAGAGGCGAAGAAGAAAAACGCCCGAAATGAAACCTTGAGAATATGAACATCTTACAGAGCAACATAAATGAAGAGAAGAGGGCGGTCAGCGACCCGAATAAGACAATGAAAATAGATACATCATACACAGGAACAATAATGAAGAGAATGAATAGAGCAATTACACTGATTTTCCATCAATTTTCCATGAGTATAGCAATGTATGATGAAACTTCGCGATGAAAATTGAAACAATAATGGTAGGCCTAATAGTTCCGAAATCAATGCACTCTGGCCTGTTATCATCCAATTGTTTTTAGGATATATGTCCAATTGGTTAATTTAATTATTGTTGACCAGATTTTGTTATGTTGCTCAGTACTTTTATCGTAGGGTACCTGACGGATGCGCATACACGTCGAATGCGCACTTCGAATATTCTTCCATATCACCGTAGCAACATGCTCAAAATTCTGCACTGAAGGGTTCAGGTTGATCACGAAAGGAATTTGACAAAACTTACGAATTTCGAACTATATTTAAGTATCCTTGCGCCGCAGAGCAGACATCGTTCGACACGCGTACAAAATACGTTTATAGTACGCCATCAGTCTTGCCATTGCCCACAGTGCGCATTCGGTGGGTACACCTGCAAAAGTTTGTCCAGCCACACGAGCGAACAAAAACATACTGTATTTTCACTATTTTGTCACGTAAATTCATGAAATATAATATCTGGTGAATGATTTGAAGCTAAGATTTTACTGATTTTTATTAAACAATCTATGATATACTTGAAATGTGGTTCGAAGAAGTAGAGCTACTGGGAGGCTCAGGTGCGCACTCGACAGGTACCCCATCATACAGCCTTCTTATTTGTGAGTCCTCGGTGTAGGCTGAATATTACATAAAAATAATTCGTTCCGTAATTTCATTGGAGGGATAAAACATTCATGTTAATTTGTAGATGCACATAACCTACTTGCACAGTTGGAACACGACTGTCAGATTGTCAGATGACGATATGTTTAGTGCTTTTCATCCTAAGGGAAAATATTATTCGTCCATCCTCACTGTGTGCAACGTATAAGACCTACAATAAAATCCGTCGCTCCGAAATTTCATTGAAGGACTAAACTATTTCCAACTTACCCGCACAGTTGGAACATGATTGTCTCAAAGATGAGGATAGGTCCAGTGCTTCCTATGATCGTTAGAGGTTGACCAGAGAAGAGATGGAACAATACTCCACACACTGCAGC
>JAUOBX010206656.1:0-11866 GCA_032360705.1 Eupentacta quinquesemita
AGTGAGGGTATTTCGGTCATTTATTTCATTTAAGACCTCTGAAGACGTAATCACAGCGGCTGGGACGACCGCGCCTGTGGCTTGGTCGTCCGCCGCTGTGATGACGTCATCATCGCTCTTAAATGAAATAAATGACCCCATACCCTCACATTTATTCCCTAATTAATGGGACAATAGCAAACCGTAGCCACCACTACACATCACTGTACAACATTGTAACGGAGTTGAGGAGAAGAAAACTAAAGGCAGGAGATCATAAATGAGAAAGTATGCGTTCTGAACCTCAGAGGTAAAGCTAATGTAGTATGGTGACAAGCACACACACTTTTATGGAGGTTTCGTGCCATGGAACAACAACTAAATCCAAATGACCTCACAAGGGTTACCAGTACGTGTTCTCAATATTTCTTCCATCCATAAATGTTCTTTATTTGGCCCCGGATATTTTAACGGCAGTCGTCGGCGGCTAGCATCCGGTATTTCGCTTAGATACATAGTTTGATATTTAAGATTGATGACTAGCTCCTGAACTCAACAATTTTCAAGAATCTCATCTGTCTTATTCAATCCGCCTGAGACAAGACACAAGACGGAATCACTAACTTCAAGTTAACTAGAGAATGCGAAATATGGAGGAAGAGTTGAGAATGATCGATTGAATGCGTTGGACATATCATCGCTATGCTCTAACTGAATCTAACGAATAATCATGCCTTCGAATATCCGGTTTGACAATCAGGCTCCATCTAGCCACTGCAGAGTGAAAACGTGACCAATTTACAATAGAAAATACAAGTCATACAGCCGTAATACTGGCATGTACGCCATGTGTTCGAAATGATTATGATGAAAGGAACTCGTTAACATTAACATACTGTACTGTGAAAACGGATACTTTTTAGGTCTCAACCGATTCACACATTTGACGACACATTTTTGCAATTTAGTGTTCATCGTATTGATACTAATTTTGGGATTTGAACATTGCATTGTATAGAATTGTAGTCAGTGCGTGGTTGCCGTTGTGTGTTGAACTGCTATTTTCACATTCCCATAGTATGCAGGTCCACAATTCCGGAGAAAGAGAAGCATAATACGAATAATTTGTATCCCTTAGTAGAATTATATATCTGTTCATTATGCTATGAACCAGCAATACAATATGGTGCATCATTTAGCAAGATAGTGCTATGTTACAATTTTGCCCAAGTTCGTAAACTTTGGAAGTCTGTTAGTAATCAGATATAACAGACGGCAACATTTGTTTGACACTGAAGAATGAGTCAAATTTACAAACTGCAATTTCATACTCTCTTCCCACTTACACGTTGGAAGCCGAGGGTGGCTCATCCAGCTGATTGCGCATGAGGGGTTTCTTAGATCCACCGTTTCCCCAATGTTTCAAGTTATAAGCTATACACCAAATGGCCTAGGTGGACTAACATGCAAGCATACGACGGTTATTTTGTTCTCCACGATTCTACAAAACAAAAATGCCTGCCTAAACATTCATCCATGTCCATCTACCAGGTAATCCCCTCATACTATATGTATATGTATATTTGACTTTGTATATATGCTTTTATATTGTAATTGTTGTTCTAATATGACGAGTCTGTTCTGTACTGACAATACTATTTTCATCCTAAGCCGAGATAGTATCTCCCATTGCAGCAATCTTAGAGGCCAATCTGCGATTCTAATCGACGCGTTTACCTATCAGAACGACAACTGTTGAATTCACGGAGGCAGTTGTCGAGAAATGTTCAAACCAACATGAAATCCGGCACTAGCTTCGAGAGCGTTTCCCCCATTGCGTCACTGTTGCCATAGTTCTCCTCCTTGATCTCGCATCCAGAATGGAATTCTATTCGTAGAGGAGATACGATCGAGGTCACTACACGCGAAAATTATCACCTTGCCTATCTGCCTGGCGGCATCGTACATTTAATGATTTAGCTGTGTATTGGGAATCAGCAATTTTGTAAGAGGCCAGCATGTTTGAAAGTCCCATTTGTCCCAATCCAACATTACTTGCACATCTGATTAGAATTCAGGCGAAATAATGTCTCAATGCCCCACTTGAATGTAATTTTCCGATCGATCAGAGAGAGTTTCATGTTGACGGAATATCCCCATATATTTAAATACTTTGGTGTGTGGCGATGAATGGTAAATGTTTAAAGTGACTCGTAATGCCTCATGGTTCCGACGGTTCAGATGTCAAAATCCAAGACGGTAAATTGAAAACAACATAATCCAAGTGCAGACATAATTTCAAATGTACTGCTCCTCTGTGTGGCGCTCCGCTCTGACAGTAAATATAGGCTATATAAGTGTTTTTCTAGTTCCGATGCCGATGTAATTTTTCTGTGCATTTCCTACTGAACCATGGCGCAACAGGGAATTTTTCATGGACCTATATGATGGTTACACACAATCACAAGGGGCCTGCGTTGCCAACTATTCCATGTTATCGCCGTGACCATGTGCACACCCACGCCTGTGAAACTTATATGAGCTTATATAATGTTCTAGCCGTGTTAGAGACGGAAAGTTAGACGGTTAGCTATGCGCATGTAAAAGAAGTACCGTAACATCTTGATCAACCTACTGAAAATCATGCATCATTCTGATTCATGCATTATTTTCCCATTGTTCGACTTCACTTGTCGGAAAGGTTGTTCGGTCGGAATATTATTCAAGAGTTAATCCACTTCAGCATCAAGGGCAAACTTGTGACAGTAAATCTCTGCTATATATTAAGTGCTTCCTCGTTCCGGTGCCGATGGAATTTCACTGTACATTTCCTACTGAATTATGGCGCAACAGGTGATGTATATATCTACTTTCCAAGGGAATTTTTCATGGACCTAGGATGGCAACACACAGTCACACAGGACCTGCGTTGCCAATCATTCCATGTTATCGTCGTGCCCATGCGAGTACACCCATGCCTGTTAAACATGAGTTTATATAATGTTCTGGCCGTGTTAGAGACGGGAAGTTAGCCGGTGTTTATCCATGCACATGCAAAAGAAGTACCGTAACATCTTGATCAACCTACTGAAAATCATGCATTATTCCGATTCATGCATTAACTTCACATTGTTCGACTTCACTTACCGGAATGGGTTGTTCGGTTGGAATATTATTCAACAGTTAATTCACTTTAGCATCAAGGGCAAACCTGTAATTTTGTTCCAAGTGCTTTTTTTTGAGGCAACATTACGAGCATGTGATTTTTACTAATAATCCGAACCTGCCCGCCGTAATCACTCGGATCATGTCATGAAATCGACAAATTTGGTAAGGAAGGCTAGGAAAGCTGGGCAGATGAATAATATTAAGTCAATTTTGTGGGCACTTTTCAAAGAAAAGGGGCGCTGTTAATTGGGTGGCTATACAATTATCTCTTCATGTCATTTTTTCACGCCATGAAGAGATTACAGTAATGAAATAGTGCGGTAATGAAGTGTTTATGAGAAAATGAAATCATACTTTGAAGTCTGAAGTGATGAAATATCGTCCTAATACTAAAAAATATTCGATTTTATTGCTACAGGTTCAGGAAGCCACTGAAGGCTCATCGAGGAATCCTGGCCGTGTTGGTCGTGAATGAGCACCGGCTGAAAACGACCGATGGTGAATATGGGAATCGAACCAGCAATAAACCGGACCCATTGCACTGGCGAGCGTCACTGATACCGCTCGACACTCTTCCCCTCAAATATGTTCAACGCCATTTATCCAATCTGTCAATCGCGCGATTTCTTTTGTATTGCAGTATAATTGGTATCCTAAAGTGTTATCGATTCCAGGAGGTCACAATGGATGACAGACTCTGGGAACAATCGCCTCCGAAATTGTATCTGCTTAGAAAATGTAACCAGTCAAGAACGTGGACACGATATCTTATGTAGTGTGGATTTTACTGTTTACGTTATAGAATTCTACCTCACTATAATGGAGAGTGGTAGCATACTTTGCATACCCCTTTTTAGGAAAACTTGTCGAGCTGTCGTTGACGCTGTATCAAATTATATAACATATGTTGATAATATTCTGTTGACATTCGAATCAATCTCTAGAGAAAAAACTGTTGAATACATGATTCGATTATCAAGAACTTGATCATGATTTTATTCAAGAGAGCCCCTTCGTACGTCCATTTCAACATTTATTATTGGAAGTTATATGTGGTTTATGTTACTTTCAGCCTCAGTCGGAGAGTAAGTTAGGAGGGGAACACATATATTGCGATACACTCTATACACTCCAAATGGCTGTCAAGCTGTGGCAAGTTAACAATTTGTCCCTTTAAGGGGACATGCAGAGTAAACAAACTCCTAACAGCCTAATGTATTTTCAGATCCGTTAACGAACCAACTTTGGAGCTTAACTTTTTCAGTTGCTCCTTTTCGTCGGCTTCCATGGTCAGCCTTGACTTCGCTACAGAAATCACTTTTCTTCACTTGGCAGTATATGTATCAATTCCTGGATACGCCCTGTGTATCTATGATATATCTCTATAGGGGACCCCTTCAGACTATATGTTGTGTTGTTTGAGCCTGCTGCATATCATTGCATAATTTGCCCATCACCAAAACAGTGGCACAACATAGTTAAATAAAAGTCCATGTAGGGCGGACACATTTATCATATTTTCGTTTAAATTACATCTAATGTAACCTCTACTTCAATTTAGCGAGGCTAACATTAATTGACAGGATGCAAAAAGTTTGTCTAGAAAGCAACAAATTGGTTCGGATTACTTTTTTCAACCCATTGGGGAACGGTTAGTTACAACTACATCTATATGATCATTCAGTTGTATATCGACTATAATATTTGTAAAGCGCACTGAATTCGAACGTACTGTTATTCAAATGGAAACAAACACTGTTATTATTGCGTGCGTTCACAGTAGGACAACGAGTATTGTGGCGATAGCTTTGAATATAGAACAGGCACTCAGAAATATGAATAATCTATGGATGAATATTCAAAATAATATTATGAATCATTCGATCTTAATTCACACATTGCTCAATTGCTTAGAATTGCAACATTCTTGTGTCATTTCCACTTGCTTGTGTGTATTTCGTGGTACACTTCCCTGGTGCGAAACACAGTATCAAATATGCCATATCAAAAGGAGGGATAATATACCACGCTGACTGCCTCTGTTTAGTCAGTCAGGCTTGCACATTCCTTTGAACGAGACAGTGGACTGGCTGTTAAAGGACAAGGTGGAGTGGGAACGGACAATGGTATAACAGCAAAATGTATAGAAAATTGTATAATTATTAGAAATTATATTAGATGGGTAGACATCACAGATATGTTGCAGACAGTGTCAGTTGATGTCCAAATGTAACCAGGCTTCATTTCAGTGCGTTACGGTGAGTGGCAGACATACCCAAATTGGCTTGTGACGTTGCACCCGGTACAAATAACGACCAGGTAACCGACGATGAAACATGGGAACCTCATACCACGTGTTATTTTATATTTCGTTGCGAATGATTAGAAAATTACTGACATCCATTCGAAAAACTGTAGTTGGAGATCCATACGGAGAGTTTAAGGTGAATAAAACTCCAGGTTTTGTTGAAAGAGGCTATGGATGATCGCTTGGTCTCGAAAAAATCTCGCCCCAGGCGACGGGATGTCTTGACGCGTCTACTGAATCTGTGAAAAGAATATCTAGTACTCCGTTTGTTGAATGAATGTGATTCTTGACATGATTGAACATGATTGGAGTGAAATAATGGATTATGTCTAATTTATGGAGACAGCATTAGCGGTTGGCAGTACGATTGTTCTGTGTGATATGATATTGCACCATGTGATGACTCGGTCTGCCTATTGTCGCACAACAAAGGTATATTAGCTATAGAGCGGTGTATTCTTGTATATGGAAAGTTGTAACTATATGAAATCCATCATGCATGATTATCACAACCTTCCTATAAGTCATTTGCGTGTCTACAAGGTACTATTTCTCGTTTCTCACAACAATGCAATGTTCGGCATCTCATGCACTGGTCACCAATCCCCAGAGAAAAAGGTCACAGTCAGTTCAATATTCTAAGACGCAGCTGATGAGCTCTATATGATAAAGTGAGCCACACAGAGTTTTCTCTTTGTTGATTTCTGTATTGTCAGATGATGTTCTCCATCATTTTGGACCCCACAGTTTGACGTTCAGATAACGCCATGTTGAGGAGCATTAAACACACATACAATCACATGTTTATCCAACCAATTCGTGCCTTCGACCCGACAGGAATTGGCGGGACGAGCTTCATTAGGTACAATGTCAATTAGGACCATTGAAGGACACTAAAATCGATGGTAATTGGTCGTACAATCAGTTCCTCCGGAATGACGCAAGTTGTATGTCGCCGTGGATACTATTATCTTTACGAATAAAAATAAGGTTATCGCAAATATGCCTAAATATTGGAGCGCGGGCGATAAAGATAGCCGGGCAATAAGAAGATATTAACTAGAATTCCGAGTAATTTCTTGCCAAAATTGTCCTATACAAACGAACGGGAAACGTTATATATGCTATTGGTGAGCCGCACTCAAAATGTTCAAGATTTCACATGATACATCCCTAAGAAATGTCATTTTTCACAGTTGGATGACGTCATATGAGAGGGTTTGAGGGCTGCAGTTAGATGCCACTCAGTGGATGGTTTCTGTTCCTCCGTCCATCCGGAAAATGACGTTGTTCTTATTTGGACTCCACTGTAGTGTTAAACCTAGTTGCTTCGTTACATGAATGCAGTTGCACTAACTTTTAATAATTTCGGACTGTTCACTTAGCTAAAATCGAAATAATATGTGGATAACTACCGGTACACAGTGACACGCATTAGGCACGGATTCAAATACATGTGCTGTCTTGCCAATCAGTCAATCCGTGCCCCCGACTCGGCAGAAAATGGAATGAGGAGCTATACATCGGTTCAATCTCCAATTAAGACTATTGTCTTGAGTTAGAGTACACCAAAGGCGGTGTTAAGTGGTTGTCTAATTAGTTCCTCCGAAATGACGCATGTTGTATGTCGCCATAGATACTACCATTGTATATACAACTAAACATTAGGTTATCGCAAATACATTTGAAAACTGGTGCGAACGTAGAGGTATCTATATATAGGCAAAGACCTTGCAAAAATGTCAAATTGCTGTTATCGATCGTAGCCGGCATGTGAAATGTAAACTAGAAACCTCACATATATATAACTGAGTTCGTCCTGTACTATGGGGCATACAAGTGCGGTCTGTGTATTGTGGATCCTATGTTTGTAAATTGATACTACATGATAACCATACCGAAAGTGACAGTTTGGGCGGTCTCAATTTTGGATACTTCCGTATGTGGTAATAGATTACCCTTTTCGAGGAATATTAGAGATGGGAGAAAACGCGGCAACTGCACATATGACTGGATACCACTCACACTGGCAAACCATGATACACCACAGAGAAACATCTGCTGAGTATATACCTGTAGGGGGTGTACTCAACACTCAGGTTAAACAACCCCAGAACACATGTGTGTCTTTGCTAGAAGTGGACATTTCCGGAAAACGTGGATTTTTAGGAGAGTAGGATGAAATTAAAATAATCCATATTGACACTCTGCTCGACAATATGATCTTATTTTACTGGGATGTAATAAATAAATATGTGTCTATAGGCAGTGGATAATATTCATTAATTGATATATATATTTATATTACTCTTTTTTTTCTTCTCTCTTAATATATTATATTACTTTGTAGAGACTGAGCCTGCCCAGACAGTTTCACATTAACGAGACCTATTGAACACAAGCTCGGGGAAGACTATTGCGACAAACATAACAAGTTGTGAAGATTAAGGTTGAGATCAGTAGATTAACAAGTCTGATTCAGCCATGCTGTCAACAGTTGATTCCAGTGCCCTCCAGTGCCCTCCCGTGTTCCCCAGCTCAGGCCTCAGTTATTAATGTTCTCCGAAAACCAACAGACCAATGTTTATGTTCTCCCGTCCTTTCGATATTCGATGAGGTTCCATGGGGACTAGATCAGTCGGGCTAGTTGATACGTGAAACTAAATTCCACGACGGTTGGATGGTCGAATGCTAGAATAGTGAATTCGCATCGTCCAGTTGGAAAGCCACCATTACTATACCAGCACTGGTAATCGGTGTTCCTCTGCAGTGGCGCTCAAGTTGCCGAGTCGTTTTTTTATTGATCATCTCAAAATACGTTTTGTATAGGCCTAATGTTACTTTAGTACTCTGTGTGTCTGAGCGCGTTCTAACTTTGAAAACCCGATATATAATTGTATTCATTATTATCGTTATCCAAATTACCTATGTACGCATGTGCATTACCAGTACTTGTATAATTTATTAATGTTTATGTGCGTGTCGGCTGAATTTGATACTCGAAATGTTTTTGTCCTGAAAATAATGATAAAGTCAAATTCCGGTCAGACACGCGAACGAATCGTTTCAGACAGGTTGTTTCCCCGGATATTTGAACGGCGGGCGTCGGCAGCTAGCGTATGGTATTTCGCTTGGATACATGATTTGATAGTTGAAATTGATGACTACCTGCTGAAAAGCTGATCTGTGCATCCGGGTGAAAAAAACAAAAAAACAAACAAAGAATCTCCTCTATCTTATTCATTCTGCCTGAGACAAGGCACATGACGGAATCGCTCACTTTAAGTTCACTAGAGAATACAAAATGTGGAGGAAGTGTTTAGAATGGTCGATGGAGTGCGTTGAACATATTATCACGATGCCCTAACTGAACCTAACAAAACATTATTCCTTACAATATCAGGTTTGACAGTTGGGCTCCATCTTGCGACTGCAGTGTGGATACGTGATCATTCCACAATAGCAAATACCAGCCATGCAGCCGTAATACCGGCATGTATTCAAAATGAGTATGATAAAAGAAACGCGTCCACACGAACATATACTGTTCTGTGAAAACTGATAGTAGTACCGTGCGGATACTAATTGTGAGATTTTAACATTGCATTGTATGAAATGGTGGTCAGTGCGTGGTTGCCGTTGTGTGTTGAACTGCTGCTATCTCATTCCTATAGTATGCAGGTCCAAAATTCCGGAGAAAATACACAATCAATTTGTACCCCTTCGAGTAATCATGTATTATTTCACGAACCATCAATATGGTGCATGATTCAGCAACATTTTGAGCCAATTGTTTTGTAGGCCTACTATTATGAAACGTACATGCCTCTGCAAAAAAAGAGCTATGTTGCGATATTGCCTTATATAGTTCGTGAACTTTGAAAGTCTGTATGAAATCAGATATAACAGACGACAACATTTGTCTGCCACCAGAAAATGAGTCAAATCCACAAACTGCATTTATACTCTCTTTATATTCACACGATGGAAGCCGAGAGTGGTTGATTCAGCTGATTGCGCATGAGTGGTTCCTTGGATCCACTTTTCCTTCAATGTTTCAAGTTATAAGCTACAGCATATGGCCTAAGATCGATAGATCAACAAGCAGGCATGCGGTAGAACAATATTACTTTTGTTTTCATTACTGTTTGACAAGTAGGCTATAAGGATGCCTGCCCAAAGTGCGCAACACACCCAACAGAGTCCATCTACGAGGTAATCCCTTTATGCTATATGTATATGTATATTCGACTTTGTATATATTATTTATATTGTTATATTGGTACTAATATGACTAGTCTGTCCTGTCCTCGCAAGGCTATTTTCATCCTAAGCCGAGATCATATCTCCCATCGCAGGAACTTCAATCTTGAAGGCGAATCTGCGGCTTTAATCGTCACGTTTACCGGTGTTAAAACGAAAACTGTTGAATTTACGTATAAGCAGTTGTCGAGAATTCGTCAATCCAGCACAAAATCCGACCATAGCTACGATTACACTGATTACACCTATTGCGTCACCGTTGTCATAGTTACAGTTTCCTCCTTGATCTCGCATTCAAAATTGGATCCTAATCGTATAGAGGAAATACGATCGGGGTTACTACACTCAAAAGTTATCACTTTGCCTATTTGCCTAGCGGCATCGTGCATTTACTGATTTACCCGTGTATTGGGAATCAGAGAATCACATGGCCAGCAGGTTCGAAAGTCCCAAGTCGCATTGTGTGCAAATTCAGAGAACACATTACATTATATCCGAATTGGATTCGGGCGAAATAATGTTCCATCGCCACACTGGAATGTAGTTTTCCGATCGATCAGAGACAGTAACCTGGTAACGGAATATCTCAATATATTTAGATGCTTTGAGGTGTGGCGATGAACAGAAGATGCTTGAAGTGCTTCATAATGCTTCATGGTTCAGTCAGTGCTACGATGTTACTGCCATATTCAGACTTCGAAATCAAAGACGGTAAACTGAAAACAACAGAATCCTAGTGCATACATAATTTTGGATGTAATGTTCCTCTGTGTGGCGCTCTGCACTAACAGTGAATCTAGGCTATATAAGTGCTTCCTCGTTCCGGTGCCGATGGAGATTTACTGTGCACTTCCTACTAAACCATGGCGCAATAGGCCTGGTGATGGATATATCTACTTCCCGAGTGAATCTATCATGGATTCATGATAGCTACCCACAGTCACACGGGGCATGCGTTGCCAACTATACAATGTTGTCGTCGTGCCCATGCGAGCACACCCATGCCTGTGAAACATGAGCTTACATGATGTTCTAGCCATGTAAGAGACAGAAAGTTAGCCGGCGTTCATCTATGCACATGCAGAAGAAGTACCGTAACGTCTTGATCAACCTTCTGGAGATCATGCATTATTCATGTATTATTTTCACATTGACTTTATTCACCGGAATGGGCCGTTCAGTCGGAATATTATTCAACAGTTAATATATAAGTTTTCTATTTCTATTTATATGTATAGGGCCGCCATGCACTCACGGCGCACGCTACTATTTTACAAATCACCTCACAAGGTTCCCGGAACGCCTGGGTGGGACAAGGAACAAGGTATATGTTGTTGTTGATATGATTGGGACTGAAGTAATCGATTTTGTTCAATTAATAGCGACAGCTATAGCGGTTGGTAGCTCGGTTGGTGATATTGCGCTATGCATGACACCGGTATGCCTTCAGTCGCATATCATAGGTCCATAAGCAGTGGAGTGGTGGGTTCTCGTACATGAAAAGTGGTATGACACAGTGTGTTCTTCCAGGATCCATCAACAGATAGACAATCCAGTATCTGACTGCTTTAGCTCGTTTGCGCATTAGTGATGTTGAAATTGTTGCCTCAAAGTCAAACTAAGGTCACGTACCGTTCACGGAGTGTCTGCATTTTCTGAAGAGTATTTCCCGGAATGACTGTATATGCTCAGATCGATATGGAATCCATCATGCATAATTAAACGACCTTCATATGTTTAATTTGCGTGTCTTCAATGTACTATTTCCCGTTTCTCACAACAATGCAATGTTCGGCATCCAGTCGGGCATTGTTCACCAATCGCCAGAGGCAAAGGTCATAGCCACCGTGAAAAGGCCCCGTGACGAATGGTTACGTACTCTGGTAACAAATTTGATGCATACCATTCGAACCTCCGAAGAAATAATTATAGTATTGCAACAGGGTTGGATGATTTAAATCACGCTGATTTAAATCAGAGATTTAAATCGTGATTTAAATCAAATGATTTTTTTATAAAAATCACTGATTTAAATCACTTTTTGTATTTTTGTGAAGAATTTGTTGCAAATTTCACTCAATCATTACAGGGTCATTCGAAGGTCGTGATGACCAGTTGCAATTGTTTGCAGTACTTTTGGGCGGGGGG
>JAUOBX010206767.1:0-11866 GCA_032360705.1 Eupentacta quinquesemita
AGACGAGAGTGTATTCTGGGCTCTCACATGTTTTTTCATTTTGTAGACATGCCTACACTTACAGTTGATCCACTGGTAGTCTGTCTGGACGTGTTACATATATCTCCGTCCTCCGGACCTCCTTTGTCTGGAAATAAACATCCCCGGTTGTTATCAGCCCCTCTCCATACCGCCATGTCGTTTAACCCTGATCCTCGCTTGTAGAAATTGCCTATTGTTGTATTTCCAGGTAGGAACGTTAATTATCTCATCGATCCCATAGGGCCGGATGAGATTTTGTAGTCAGTTTGCTATTTCATCCATATAAGGCAGTTCACGGTTATCAATGCGCATGCTCACATGCTCACGTATGCTAAACCTAATTAAACGTTCGGGATAAGACAAAATTTCACACATTAACTTATCGTTACGGGGTATAAATAGTTGGAATTTCACCCAATGTTCGACTATATTATTGTCCTCAAGTGTGGGGGGAGATCAGGGAAGTTTTATGGTGAAAGGATCCATAGTTTTCTCCAGAGGAGTTTCGAAAGATTGCCCTCCCCCCGAACGAGCGATATCTTCATTCCGTTGTACACTGCTCGAGCGGCCCGGTCTCCGCGCGCTACCGAGTGACCTTCGACATAGATCATTAGCATACAGCGTGGAATGCAACCATGAACAGGCTTAATCACTGCCGCTGGTCGCTATATCAACGGTTACTATGGTAATACTTTATTGGGGGAGCATTGAAGGGTATCCTATGGTGGGCTACTCATGGGTGTCAAGTAGTCCAGTTACGAGGTACTCGCAAAAGGGACTCCGTTTGTGTGTGTGACTGTGTGCGTGTGTTTGAGTGTTTGTGTGTTTGTGTGTCCGTCAGATTCTGGGTTGTTTCCCCAAAATATTTCGAGTTTGTAATACCCAACCTCAATCAATTTGTACACAGGAGTGAATGGTCACCATATACATGTTCCATCCAAAATTTGGGCAAAAGTCTCGGGAATTCTAGGGGAATTCCCAAATTTCTGTGCAAATTATGATTTTTGCTGGCAAGTTGAGAGGACACAAAATTAATGGATCCGAACTTTGCAACAAGGTGGGACAAAACAAATTTCCTCTCAATTCATGGCGAAAATGTTGAATATTGCAGAATTTGGAGGGGAATTCCTTGTTTCGAGGGCAAATTAAGAATTCAGTTGATTTTCCGCTATTTTTCATGATAGTGAAGAATTACAATCGTTACTATGGGGGTGCAGCATATTGTTTACAGTGAATCAGTTTGAGAGGCAGACTGTGTTGGCTAGTTGGCCCAGCATTAGCTGCCGATGAATATGCAACTCTGTGGATTGCCCTCGTGTTCATCATTTTCTTTACCGTACTCCGATATTACGCTGATTAGTTCGATCGATTGGAAATTTCATCAATTCCTTACAACCCGAAGTATTTGCTCATCCAAGTGTTAATGATGGCCCATTTTATAGAACCGTGACTGCAACCAAATAAAACAGTCGTTCGACGTCATTTGTACACCACGGACACTGCAAATAATAACCTGTGTGTTTTCGCCTCCCAACCTACGAAGCATCAGCGAAAACGAATTGATCATGATGGTATACAAGGGAAGCATAGGTATAGAAGGAAGTGCGACGTCGTCGCTCCTTGGAAACATTTCAATCAAGTCATACCGTCGAAACTGACCATGTCTCAAAAGCCACCTGGCAACGGCAGAGACACAAAATCAAATTGATAATGGATATGAATTATATTATACAGTGTATTCGCCATTTTTCAATAACCGGTAACTTAGGTCATGAAATAATAATGATATATTATGATTAGTCAGCAATGGATATATTGTGCATGTTATGTTTCGTTCTCAGAATGATTCAGTTAAATTGTTCTAATGAATCCAACGAACATATTGCCTGTCGTGTGCACACCACGTACCGGTACCAACCCATTGTTTATGATATGATCAATTAATGCTAATACCATTGCATTCACCTTTCCCTCCGCCTCCCCGAATATAGCACTACTTCGTAGTCCAGGGGTGTAGGAGTCGCATACAAGAAGGTGACTCTTGCAGGACATTGACACTGTTAGCCTAAACTTCCCGCCAGGCAGCGTATTCTCAGAGATTCCTTACAACGGAGGCAGATAACGTGACATGGTCGTTGACATGCAGTTGAGAGACACTGTAGGATGAACAGTGATGAATGGAGGATCCCTGGTAGAGTTCGGCTAGTGCTGACCAATTAGGTTGTGTAGTATTGGTCTACCATCCGACTGAAGTGAGGACAGTGTATAATAAATGCGATGACAAAATAATGAATATAAACCTCGCACAGGAATGACCATTTCGACAACCTGCTTGCATAAGACAAACATTGCATATACAGCGATATCCCCCTAACAGAGGAATCACAGTGAGGAATGAGCTACTTATACCAACTGTTCAACAACCCGAATTCATCGAGCCTTGAATTCATCGAACGTTGACTAAGTTTAGAATATCCTCCGTTCCAAGTGCAGTCGCTGTTCACACACCAGGGACGCAATGGTGAATATTGAGGAGTCCTCCTAAAACCATGCAGGCACCTCAATTCGCTAAATAATGTAATCCTGGTACTCCACTGCTACGCTACCTCCCTCTCCACCAAACAAATTCACAGCCCATGGACATAACAATAATGCGGGCCAAATTGCTCAACGTATTTTCAATGAAGGTGCAATGAGACGATTACATCCCATTTCTGTCGCCTAAGTCTGCAAACGATGCCATCCTCACCATCGTTTCACAGTTCCAATAATACCACCATAGACGTTACTTTCAGCACTCATATACCATTCAATCATTGAGCCGCACATAGATGATATCAGATCGTGGAGGCACTCCTCAGATTGTCCTCCTGAAGTGGGTTTCTGAGCTTTTCGGGTATGTTCTGTGCCTAAAAAGTTATTGAGACCACATATTAACAATAATAACGATGAGTTGATAGCAACGAGCGGAACCTATATTTCAGAACGCTTCCAAATCATTTCAGCTTCTGTTACGTCGTCAGCAATTACGATACTTTCATTCATCCTAATACACACACAGTTCAGTCGATACGTATTACCTAGAACATATCTTAGAACGGATTTCACAAACACGGGTGGGACGCTACCTTAGACATCGATATAGACTGTAGACACTGGTGGCAACTTTGAATAATTGGATTGCCTATATCAACAAACTGAATATATATTAAATAACTATGAGACTGAATGTAAACAAGAAACTGATTGATTTTTTTCATCCCAGGAGGGTATAAATGTCATACTATCAGGGATACTGAAACGATGCAATTACCTTGTCGGACTCTTTCACCTCTATTTCAGTTTATATTGATTTTTGTTCCAACAACATATACGTGAATGAACAAATATAGGCATTATATGAACATATCTGAATGAGGCCTGCTCAGAGATCGGAGCAGACGATCAAAGAGGGAGAACATTTTCAAGATGATTCGAGACATCGCTGGAAAGTTTAAACCGAGGAGGAGGACTTCTATATAGTCGTGATCAAAATATCACCACTCAATTTACGGGAGGGCACTATGAGGGAGAGTCAGCGATATTCGTGGAGGACGTTACGAAATCTGTAAAGTCACTAGCTAACAGGAAGCTCCTCAAACATTTGCATCGTTACGCTTTTCTTCGTCAAGACGACCTGATCTCCCATGTCTCTCATATTTCGACGAAATCTTCTAAAGCCTCGTGAGAAATTAAATAATTCCTCAATAACTAACGCCATACTCATGTAATCGAGCGTTACAGTTTTATCAGCGAAAAGTTCAGACAAAAATACACGACACGTTTGAATCTGTAGTGGCTGACGTAATAATGGAGTTATTAGTACGGTAAACAACAAAATATTGATGAATCATTTAAAAATATTATGAAAAATAGCGCATGTGAGATATAAGATCTGGGTTCAGGAGAAGTCTCGATACATCTTTAATGGACGTCTGAATGAACATATTTGCGAACTAACATTATAATTAAGCTTATGATGGATAGACCAATAAGGTGGTGTGTGGGATAATAATTAACATCGAGTGAACAAAAGTCATGAAGTTAGAGAGAGAAAGATAGAAACTCACACAGAAATTGAATTACCTCCATCAATGACCTATATTATTTATTATGGTATACCGGTATTGTCAGGTCAGGTCAAAGTAATTACTGTACCCGGAGAATGACGATGGTAACTTTCGAGTATTCGACACTGCGTCATAGCGTTAAGTTTAAGTTAATATGCGTCATAGCGTTACCATTGCACTCAAGTAGATCATGAATTGTTTCAAATCATTGGCACCCGATGTGAAAAACTTGATGGAAGATCTAAGATGAACGCGCTGTACCAGAGGGTCTTGGTCACGCATACGCATACTCAGGCATGCATGACATCGATATCCTACGGCGGACGAGGCAAGCCTCATCAGATAGTTCTCTCGTCATGTTTCAATCTAATAAAATATATTAAGAGCTTAGGTGTTTGATCCATTTAATAGTAATGATAATAATACCGATGACACGTTCAGTAATTAAGGTATCGGTATCAAGTCTCTTTCAATGATGAAGCTAATAATAACATGCCTGAAATATTTTATCCCACTAAAATCCTCGAATTACCGTCAAGTTGACTACATCTTCCAAGATATATCATATTTTATATGCCTATATTAAAAATATCAGCTGAAATGGTTAATGTTTAGAGCTACATCGAGCCATACTTGTTCTATCATTTTTACGTTTTGCTGAAGTTAAGATTACTAATAGCAGTGTACGATTACAGCACCCTATATATCAACGTTTCACTCATAACTGTGAGAGAATTTCCAGCAGATATCCTGATCTGATTAGCCCTCTCTATCCTGCTTTCAACATAATTGTGTATGTGTGTGCTGTAACTATGACGTATTGTATAGCTTTCAAATCTTGTGAAATAACACATTCTGGTCCCTCCGTGGTAAATTTGGGTCGATTTGTAGAGTCCTCTAATGGTTTGTCATGAAAACGTGAAATGGGAGACCAGGGCCTTTCCGCCAACATGTAATTAATGGTAAAAGTAGAAAAGAAACTCTCGCTAACATTTGATACACTTCAAATTTCACAATGTGAAAATAAACAACAATCAGTGTGCTCAAAGTTGATAAAACATTGAAACATGATTCCGACTAACCTCATCTTGTGACCTGATGTAGACATGGAGTTGTAGGATGGTAACTACACGTTTCTGTCATAGTCACGTTTAAGCATACTGAGCGAGCATACAATAATAGAAATGTTCAATAAGGCGTCATCGAGTCAATCACCAAACCATTTGAACCACACTCATTTTATCACCATTGGACAAATTTGCTCTCAATAAAGTGCGTGCCTGTAGTTGATTGTGGAGAAATTGTATGAGGATATTATGACATAATCCAAGGACAATCCGTTCAGCGCGATTACAGAGATAGTGAAAGGCTTATTGAGTGAGCCCTTGTGTAGTAACATGGCCCTGTTGTAGATTGATAGCGCAATGAACGAAAGATTCAACACTTGGACATAAGACTCTCTTAAGACTCTCTTGGGACCTTTGAATGAAGTTAGAGGAATGATTTTGGAGGTGACAGGGCCTTTCTAGGGCTTTCTTCCTATGCATGGAGTAACAATGTCCCAAACGTGAGTGAAAACTAAAAATGGTGGACAGTCTGAGTTGATGTGAACTAGAACATTTTATAACATATGAAGTAATACAGTTATTACAAAATTAGGATGGGTTTTGCTTGGTTTGGCATTGAAATCATCAATCTCACACCTGAGTATATGTAGTTTTAACTGTAGTAAACTGATTGAGTTGTACAGACGATAATGAAGTATTGCTATTTATTATTGTTTTGAGAAGTCGTTCGCAACCAAAATATTGTTCTGGTATTAGTGTTAGTTTATCTAGTATATTTTATCACCAGGCTATTCGTGTACATTTGAAGTTTCACAGGTCTGTGCTGTATTTTCGGAGAAGTCACTGCTGGGATCGATTCAGAAGGTGTCAGAGTCATTACAGGGAATGAAGCATATATAGATACATTAATATTCTGTTATCCATATGATTTCCTAGTATTATTGATTGCACGCAGAATCTGTTGAGTTTCTGCGATTGAACCTCAGAATATGTGAGTAGTTTTGCTAGCCCATCAGATGCTGAAGTCACGGAATATATGTTAGAATGTCGTCGTTTATCGTAGGCTAATGACTACCTTTACCTGTATATGTACTAGTCTCATGAACCATTCAAATCACATATTCACCAACAAAGTTGAACAAATAATCATTTTCATATTCACCACGTGTTCCATGTGGATTTAGGCAACGAGAACATATTTCTTGATTTATTGGATATCTAATACTCTTTTCAAGTTTACTAATGTCAGTAACACAGAGGCCGGATGTTGCTCCTTCCCGTCATTCGTTTGAACTTTACTCTCTATCAGCTATATATAAACTGAGCAGCTGTCTTAGTTCTTGGAAGGACTACTCCCGAGACCAGAGATTTCATCTCGGTGATATTACAGTCACATCAACGCATTGCGTACGCTCTTGTATGGGTAGTTATTATACTGTTCGTCACGGTATTTTCACCGTGTTTTTCTTCTGATAACAGTGCGTATTGGTGTGGTAACTGATGTATCATTAATGTTCACCAGTAGGGCGTGAATATATATATAACATTCAAAGACACCTGATCCAAATGACATGATGGATGACCTAACATTAAAGTGATTACCTAGACGATTGGGTGGTAGTAGTCATGCGTATATCAGTACGATCGAGAGTGTAATGGAATGAATGTCTCACGGCCCATATAGACCGATACATCTTTGAAAAAGTCTGCGGATAGAAATAGCGTGTGACTCGAAGTAATGGTGAACCAACACTGAATAAGGCCATCATAAGTAAATGCAGTCAGGGAATCACTAAGTCTCTTAGCATTTACAGTTAGGGTAATTAAGGTTATCATGTTATACGGTTGTAACTCTTCATATGTTTTTGTTAATGACAAAAGGGAAAATGGCATATTCAGCAGATTTTAGGTGGGTAGGTCTATATTAGACTAGCCTTATAATGATGTAATATAGTCCGTGCTGCATGACCTCGAAGACGAGGAAGATTATCCTGAAGTGGATTATTATCAAGTGCAGGCGCCTGAGGACAGGGGTAATGTGCTCACTACAACAGATACGAGAGACGTCCCCCGCATTTTTCATTTCTCTGGCGGGGCTTCCTGGAAGTATCAGTCAAGCCGAATACGAGAGGGTTACCAGTAGAAATCAAAATCGAAGGTAATAATCGCATGAACAACGAGAAGGAAGCACGCTCCGCGAATTTCACCAGGATGTTCAGGATGAATACAGGTTAAATAGGAAATTAGAGTTATCCGTAGTACTATTGACATACTAGTATACAAAATAATCCAAAGATTATACACTTCTTTGGTGGGAGGCATCACAAGATCCACAGATCCAAGATCCGCCACCGATGAAAATACAAATAAATTCAGTCATCCTGGGATACAGCACTAAGTGCCAACCACTATTTATTTATTTAATCGTAAGCATCAGAAGCGAATTCGAATATTCGAAGTTCAATCAATTGTTGAATGATAGCGTCTCACACACTACATAATTGAAACACTTGTAATAAGATACTTTGACCCGTAAGATAGCTCAACAACTATTGAACACTTCCACATTTCTACATCTGTTCTATATGTGAGGGTTTGTAGTGTCAGCGCCATGAAGAAATATGGGTCAATGCTTCTTCACACACAGGATATTCTACATAGTTATGTAAAATAAGAACTCCATAACGTTTAGGTAAAATTTACATATGATTTTTCCTAGGTTATATTATTATTATTATTAATTTTTGTTTGTTTAATATTCCTTAGTCTTATCAATATTTACACTTTATATAGATGTAAAATTTCACTTAAAACTTGTGGAGTTCTTATCTTACATAGTTATGTAGAATATTCTGTGTGTGTTCTCTCAAATAAACCGAATGTAGCATCCGTCGCAATGATTACAATTGGCAGTATTGACGCGCACAAGCTCCAGAACATGAGTGTAATGAGTATATCAACCAGCAGTCAGTCAAGCATATTATGGTTCATTATCACGCACAGTTGGTTTAATACATTGTCGTGGAAATGAAGACCACCCAATTTTCAGCATGTATGACTCCATTCAGCTGTTCTACCTCCTGAAAAATAGACCCGTGCTTCCTTGTCACGTTGTATCAAATTAATTTGAATATGTCATCCGATGCTCCAAAAGTCATGTGAGTAGTGTTTGTTGGGCAGTTGGAAAGACGCTATACAGCACGTATATTCAAACGTTCTTCTATGTGACTGGTACTTAGCGGCACTCACATCTCTATTTTGAGTTATTCCGTTGTACAGAGAAAAGACAGACCGACTGCTGGAACCAGGAAGGTCGCAGTATCCGTTCAATACTGAGACTGGGACAGAGTAGCGTTGAACAATGCACGTCGCCCATCTCCCCAACAGTAACTGCGTGTAAGAGAAATACTCTGTGTGTTGACTTGTAAGAAGAAATATTGATTTGGGGAGTCCCGGGATACACACTCATTGGTAACAACGACTTATTAGCAGTGGGATTTTATATGTGGATGCTTATATTGTCGACAAATAGCGGAGAAACGCAAATAAACACAAAACATTGATCGTGGGTTGACTGCATCTAATTATTAGTAACTCAGCGGGGTAATTCTGTCGATCATGCATACATCATTTCGGAATATATCATTTAGCATAGCATATCATCCATAACTACAATCCATACATCAATATGATAGGCATAGTTCATGTATATGGACAGATAAATGGAGGAGGGGTGTCCCCCTGTTTTGGTACGGCACTCTGAAACGTCATAGAGCGTCACTGCGGCGGCGACGACGACGACTGCTAACGGAACATCTACCCCCAGTACCAGTAACGATAAGATTATCGATTCCTCAGTCTCCAAGTTTAGATAGTTCATATATATAATTGAACAAAGAGCTAGCAGAACCAATGCAAGTGATCGGTTAACAGTTCTGGAGAAACTGAGGTACAACAGCATAAGCCATCAATATGAATAACATAGCCTTCATCATCAATTCCAGAAGCACACACTGCCAAGTGATGGTTCAATAATTGAGGAATCTCTAGTTCGAGAATATATACCAGCAAAGCTAGCATTAAAATATCATTGCATTGGGGAAAACCATCATAGGGTGGATAATAAGTGGATAATATTCAACATCACCAATTTGACAAGTTAACAACATCAAGGTATATCATGAGATAACTATAATTATTATCATTACCTTAACTACAACATTGAATCAACTACTAGGGGGGGGGGGGGGCGACAGAGGAAACATGGGTCATGAACTTTTATCTGATTCCAAATCACTTTCAGTGGCTAGTACAAAGGCTAGCCCAAACACCATCGCTATGAGTCAATAGGAAGGAAGAGAGGCAAAAGAGAGTTCACTGACCAGGACTAACTGGTTCAATGGGGAAGGGTGAAGAAAAAATTAGTAACCTGCTACCCTTGCGATACACTGTTTCGGTGAATGTGTTAGGGCAGAAATATCAAAGCCCTAAAGTGTGTCAAGTCACTCAAGGTTAGGTGTATTATCTGTGAAGCGCGTCTATTTGATAGCCGGACAGAATATTACATTTTCATTATTGTTATTATTATTCGTTATAATATTGAATACCGGATATCATTATCGTTTTGATATATTATTGAACACTGTGGCAGTACAGACAAACTAACCAGTTGACTTATTATGCTCAAATCATCCCAATAAGACTTATTATGAACGCATGGTCTATTCTAACTTTCTCGGTATGCACGTTTATTTCAAGTTTCGCGATCTCAAGCAGTACAGGTACTAGGTAGTTGCTACATGCATTGATATGATACAATACTGTAACAGCGTAACTTGTACTGTATATTTCATTGGAATGTGGGAAACCTTGGTCGGGTGACAAACATTCTCCTGATGCATTAGAGTCACTGTCACGTCTAACGTTTGTTGTTATGATTTAACTATGCGCGTATATATACAGGGCTTCATTGCAATTGAGTTTATAGGTTAACGAATCACTATATGGTTGAGCGGCGATACAAAAATTGGGATCTGACATGTCCATGGTGGCTGCATGACGTCAAACGGTTGTTATTGATTAGAATCAGAATTTTACCCCAAAAGGCAGATTACGTATGGACACTCCTCACACGTTACTGTTACAGCAAACTTTTTGTTGCAATGTTTATATATATATATCATATTCATATTGATTATAACTATTTAACATTTTTATCATTGTCCAATATAAATTTCCTTCCTAGGTGATAGCATCATGTCAGGTGTCCAAGGAACCGAGCAGCCATGATCTGTGCTGAGTCAGTGAAAGTTATCAGTCAGAAACATGTCAAGGAGGCATATATTTCCGCGAGGGAATTCGGATCGATAGCTAATTATCCAGTGCATGGTGGGTGCACCGTGCTATTTAGGTTGCTACAGAACTATAATTTAAAGTTTCACATGTCCACCCGTCTTAATCAGCAGGCAATAGCTCTTCCCAATATTAATATTACAAGTCATTCGGCATTCGACCAGCCTCCTGTTGACAATGTACCAAGCTACATTACATTTCGATTCAATGTTTTGAATAGTGATGATACAAACTTCCCAGAACTAGGTTAGAACTAGGGTTGGCTGTTTCAAATTGAGCTATGTTTTTCAAAATTTATACGAGTCACTGTTCAGCTTGCATTTCGATTTCCCTAATCCTCGTGTCACTGTCCCACCTTTTCCAGGTGAAAAAACTCATCGAGCTGTGATGATTAGTTTGCTATACAAACTTATGGACGATCAATTTACATTAATGTCCATCCGTTTTATTCAGCAGAGCGACTTCATCAGTGTTAGTGACGTATGTGAGATGCCAGTCAATCATGAAAGCGACACAAAGCGTTCGATACGGACAGTAATTGTTTCAAAGGGCTTATGCGGTGATGCTCACTTGTAACACACCTATCCACCCCATCTCATTAGTGTTCTGTTAGGTGCTATCGAATTGAGCTTCAGGCTCATGTCAGCAATTCTATGGAATAATCACATTCAGTAGGCCTACAATGATGTGACCAATACACTTTGTTGCTGTATCAACATTTTGAAATGGTATGCCTGTTACGCATAATCCCAAAACAGCTACTGCAACCCGCGCCAAGGGTTACTGTAATTACCAGGCAATGAGCATGGATTTTCAAATAATATGAATAGGTCACGTGTTCTTAATCCAATGAAATCATATGAAATCGGGCGTACCTAAAACAAATGCTGTGAGATTTTTTGCCAATCAAGACCTGATCAACTCTTATTACTCCTGGCCAACATGACAACATATCCAGAGTTTACTAGAATTAGCAACACATACATAGCGTGCATATCTCTGCGAGTGTGACTTTTATTAAGATATCGATCGTATTACAATATCGATCAACAACCACATGGGAACAATAGAAGTATTTATTCTGAATATAATGACAACATATAAATTGTGTTTATTGTCAGAGTAGCTTTAGTCTCAAATTCACATTGCTCATCAGCCCTCCTGTTCAGAACCATGATAATTTGTATATTCAAAATAACCCATGTATAGATGCTCGCACTCACAGTACATTCTTTGTCCGTCTGTCTACACATATCACGGAAGTGGTTGTATATATATTTCCTCTGATCCTCCATCTATTAGGTATATACCTCAACC
>JAUOBX010206878.1:0-11865 GCA_032360705.1 Eupentacta quinquesemita
CCATATCGCCCGTATGACGGATGTAGGTGGAATGTGTTTTAGGGTTCCACTAGATCCTCCAGATAATACTAACATATTACATATGGTTATCACCAGGTTTATATGCCACTACGTCACTATTTTCGTTCAAAAACAGAGAATTACGGTACATATCGTATTTCACCTCTCGCATCCATTACGTATTCCTAGTGAAATATGAGCTGAATAACATGTCACAAAATATGGAAAAGACATACGAAATTTTAATTTACCAGATAGATCACGTCGAATATGATTAATGAGAATGAAGAGAGCTACTTCCCATACGGAGTATAAGATTACAGCTACGTCAACTCACCGGTATTTCGTTACCCCAGTGTTGCCGGCTAATATTACTTAATAAAGCAAGGATAACAAAATGTGTCATCGATTGTATGTGTTCTTTGAGGTTTTCTTTTTGTTGATGTACGTAACCTGTAAAAATAACATGTGTGCCTGATTAGGTTAAATTTCTAGGGAATCCAGTCACCGAATGCTCGATCCAGATTTTCTGCTGTTGGAAAGGTACTTATTGTTTTACACGAATTCATTACATACGGGTCCAAATCCTTGACTAAGAGTTACATTTCAACTTCCAAATTCCAACATTGGATACAGTTCATTATATACTGACACAATTACATAATAACGTTCAATTAGGAATCATTCACTATTTGATGAGGCTACAGCCAAAACAACTCAGTAATGTTGACCTATTCTGATGGGGCGGCATTCCCAGAGGACAATCTCCCTTGCAGTGTTGATTGTAGTGAGCGAGTTCCCACGGATTTCATTGGGTTTTTAGCAATGCGGTGACGCAACTGAGTATTTCGCCTGCTATTTTGCCTATAAGTGGGTTGCTGTTGAGTCCGTTAGTTTAAATGGTCCTTGTTCAACCGCACTGGAAGCATGCACCTTCGCAGTTGACTGCTATGAGTCTGATCAGTTAGAGGCACCAAGCTAGCGTAACACGGTTACCGAGCACATTTGTCCGATGAGTGATGGCGCCAGATATTTTCTATGGTGATGTCCACAACGTAGTGACATGTGAAGCCTCACTCGTCGTTCTATTCAGTTGACGGTCTTTCTGGAGTGCTTCGAACCAAATTTGTCTAGATTGAGGTCAAATTGTCCGCTGGTTGCTACTTCACAATTCAATATTTGCTTGGTAGTGTATGTGTGTATTTGCTGTGTTATCACGCCGATTCCCTCTGATCACAGATATCGTTTATTGAATAGTTATTAGTACAAATAATTCAACAACAATTGCTTGCTACGTCTTACCTTGTATCTCTTTGCAAGTTCGTCTCTTCTATGCGAGGGTATATAAAGCGTTCATAATTAAAGAAACACACGAAGCAAAATTTCGATGCATTGTTCCTGGCGGAACAAACTCTTTTTGAATGCATCATTTATAGAACCATAGTAAACGTTATACCTTTGGAACCTGTTAATGTTATATTCCATTGGGTTAGTTAGACAAGAACGTGGGGAGAAAGTAATATGAGACATCCAGCTGCCAGTAGGCCTACTAGTCGTTTTCATCATACTTTCATCCTGAGAGCAATCGCATATTTCAACACTACTTTTTGGAGAGTTCCATATGTTTATTGATTCGGATTGCCAGTATTTTTTCACCTTCTATATTGTTCAAATTATCATACACACTTTTAGCATGGGCGTGCTCTTGTATTATTTCTGGTGCATTATAGACTTTGTTCTTATATTGGTGTTGTGCAATATGGTTAGGTGACGTATTCTTATACCGATCCGATATTCAGATCCGTTTATGGTAGACCTATTGTCAATTTTCATCCATCGTTCTTTTCCACACGTCCACTTTTTTGCACATGCCCACTTTTGGTGCTCAATAAAGTTATTTGAGTTGAATTGAATTTGAAGAAATCCCTGCAGATACATCACGATGGGCTTATTGTGTCAGACCAGTGTACTTTGTTGCAAGGTCAACATTCTAAGTGAGCAGTGCCTTGGGATTTCCATCCGGATCAAGTGCTCCGTTAATAAATATGAAAGAACCAATCCGTGCTATATGCAGGTAATATGAAACCAAAATACCAATTGAATAGAAACTGCAACAAAACCGAAGAATTAAACAAGTATCGTCATGAAGAGATAGTCGGGATATGATATTCCCACTGGTGTTGTCCTTGCGGAGGGAGTCATATTTATTATTGTATTCGGAAGCATGGGATCCGGGTATAATAGTATTATTTTCAAATTGTAGAGTGGATGTAGATAACTTTCGTTCTCAATGTTCTGTACATATTTATTAACAATATTGAATGTATAATGGCAAATGTTTACTTACGCACAATCAAGCTGGAATATGAGCTTTCACTGATGCGACGTAGTTATATGTGGTATGAGTTGTCACTTCCACGTCAACACAGGACACAATCGGATGGGCTTACAGTGACCTACTAAAATCCCCCCTTTCCCGTAATCTATCATCGTAACCATTACTGTTGATATGAAGGTAAACTCGTTTCAATACAGTACGGCACCTAATGAGGCACATATATCCACCAGGGCGTATGTTGTATCTTAAGCTTGTAGCCTACCTGTATAGTTTTGTGTAGTATATGTTTATGTTTTGTCAGTTTCGTAAAGCGCCATCAAATTATACGTATAGGCCTACTTATATATTCAATACAATGGTTTCATCTACAAATACATGATTCATCTGAACTGATACAATCCCACTGTAGCAACAATTTCATGTAATGGACATACCGTGTTATCGTAACAATATATTCCCCAACATGTGGGTTTGCTGACATAACACACACATGAAATAAGAAATCCGGAAGATAGGAGTCGTAGCAAGTGTAAAGAACTAGTTTCATGCGATAGTTGTCATGTCTCATTCATTTATTTGGCGACGTTTGCTTGGTCTCACATGGAAAGACCACGTGTCGAATGATGAACTAAACACGAAGAAAAAAAAATACGGCATTGACCACCCAGACCTTTCTCCTCCCTAATCAGGGTGCTAATAGATACTAGCAGGTTTTGCTAGAAAGTATATCATTAACTTGCTATTGGTAGAATACATTTATTCGAAAGATATTACCCAGGAAAATTGTGTAGGTTCACTGTCGGGCATTCATCATTCCCAAATTTAGGCTCAATTAATGAAAATGACATTAGCAGATCTTATTCCATATTAGGTATCCATAATATAATCATTTATTGTGTCCTATAGGGACTGTAAAACGAAACCAATGCATTATTACAGGGGGTATTTACGTTCACCATATGAATCATGTATGAAGTTTCGGCGATCCGGAAAGCAGTTCCTCAAAAGAATATCTCATTACAGTTACAGCAGTTCGCGAAAAAAACGCGGTGATGTTATGTTCTAGAACAATATATGTTGTTACCACACAACATAGGCAGCGGGTTCTGCTTCATGTATATATGGAACGGGTTTGTCCAACTAGGTTAATACGAGCTGTATCTGTATGGGATATTTTCATGAAACCAACTAGAGATGATTTCCAAAATATGATAAAACTGAAATAAGATACAGTTTGCATGCATGATGCATCGGATAATAGAAGTTTTATATTTCAAACAAATGCCGAGGCTTTATTAATAGAGTACGTCTGTGTCTGATGACGTATGGTTTCAAAAATTATTCCATGGCACCTGACAAACTACAAAGAGACTATAGTTCTCATTTTTAACTAACAAATACTACCGAAAAAATCTGATGAGATGTAGAAATTTAGCAATTATTTGGAGAAAAAAATCGGTAAATAGGATTCCCTTAAGAGGAAGTGATCAATGTAATGATAGACTATCACACCGAATGTTGAAATGGAGCCTACCCAGGCGAAAAATGATTGGTCACTACCGTATAGTCATGATAAACGTGTCACTTTGCTACAAGATGAGATGAGTGCGATAATGTAATCTTTTTAAATGTATACATGTATACAATACATGGTATAAACTCCCTTCATACAATATTTACTGCTCAAAATAATGATGTCGGTTGATTGCTCACCTGGCTAATTATAAACACATGTTGCTCAACTTCCTTTGAACTATGTGAAAAAAGTATCAATCGATTTCAGTTTTAGGAAGATGTCTTCACGATGTTTTCTCGTGAGCAGAGTGTTTCCCAGTAATATTTCAGAATCCTATGTAATTGGGCACTAACAACAACGGACACCATCGCCAATGAACCAAAGGGAAGTTGGAGGTGATTATATGTTGGTCGAACCTCCACTGAAGTTCAAAGGAAAATGTTCGATTCCTTATCCCATCCTTATTCCGATGGATAATTTGATTCCATTGGCCTGGATGTTCGGTCGCTCAACTTGATTTTATCCCTACTAATAGCACATTTTAATATAAACATTACTGGCTATAAGCTTACTATAACTAACTATATATCTCGGCACCCTGTGCTAGTTCAAATAGTTGTCATGCTCATGCTTCTTAATATCTCAGGGAGCTTATTGACTGACACATTTCCCAATATGAGAGACCAAAGAGCAGAGACCTACACACAGAACCGGCATATAGGCTGAAGCCATTCAAAGGTCGTGCTTCTTCGACTGCTACCCAGGCTACGGCCTGGAACATTCGATCGCGAAACAAAATGTCACCTTTTCACGGCCAGAGACGGGTAATATCAAGAGACTGATTGTAATTCATTTATTGAAGAAATATCTTGGTCAAAATTTTCAGTAGTTTTCCCTTTTTTCCAAGGGAGCGTCTTCAAACAGTGTTCCATTATGATATGCTTGAGCTTTGAAAATTACAGTTTTCGTTTTAGTTGAAATAGTTACCATTCATACAAGTAATTTGATGAAAGCTCACTTGTATTTAATCGTGCGTGTTTTGAATCAATATCGCCGTTGCCACTTGAATCCTACACCTTCGAGGACTCTGTAGTGTTTGAATGAAAATGTGTAGTGATAACTTCCAAATATTCTAGATACATGCAATGAGCTCAGTGTATGGGGACACGACGTATTATGTCAAGAGACTCTGCACCAAGACACCAAATTGAGTTATTCAGTATATCGTTAAGCAAATTCAAGAACTTGGCACAGCAGAATTTACATTTTAAAGTTGTAATCAGAGGCTTTTGAGCACGTTCTGTTCACATCGACTCAGTTAGGTTGATATGTTTTGTTGTATCAACTATTTCAATATTCTTGATAACGTTGCTCCAGCATAGGAGAGGCAGGAGGAGTGTGAAAATGTATTGTGAATAAGTGTGATTCTTGTGATTCCAATTGACGGTGTTTTGAAGTTCACCGAAGGGTACTGGCCTGCTCACAAATGCATCACTGACGCTGGTCGGAAGCATATCATCTTCTAATTGCAAGTCTCAAATCACAAAACAAACTCGGCCTTCGTTCGTGATAGGCAATGTCAGTGTGCACATATCACGGTACATACGTGCTGTTCACCGATGTGAGTGCGCACATACAATACACTAGATGAATACGCTATAGTCAAGCTGAACTGAATATTTAACGCATGGGCCACAGACATAAATCTAGTCAGCATTTGACTAGACCTGCATGGTTTTATTCTAAACAGAAGTTAGCCATCTTATGAGCAACATCCAGCCTGCTGGTCAATGAATTGTATGGTTAGGTTTATGTTCTGTGATGAGTATTCGTTTCACTGAGAGTAGCTAATATGTTTTCTCACCTTCCCTAATATACTGGCATCGTCTGAATGTATACCAAGTATGTGGCAAAAGCTTAGTAAGTTCTTACCTTACTAGAAGATCCACAATAAAAACATTTCAGTTTTCTGTGAATTATTACAGATAAAGAATATAAACTGATAGATAGCTGCACAAAGAAATCTCAACAAGTTATGAAAGACAGTTCAGTGGCAGACTCACTGTCACCCGCGGCATTCATCATTCAAGGATATGGCATGTGATTCATGAAAATGACACAAACAGATTTGATTCCGTCATGCGTATTCAGGATCTATTGATCAAGGGTTTTCATTTGGGAATGTGAAACATAAACCATATTCAAATTATGGGGATGAGAAAAAGGTGTCTACGGTTACATATGAATCACGTAAAGTATAAATAGTTGGCAATGTGTATCTACGATTATGTTCATCTACATACGGAAATTGATGTTGCTATTTGGCGAAAGCAGCATAATTATATGACCGCGAGATGTTGTAACAACGGTCGATTTTTATACATCGTCAAGGTCTAGTGGGGCTTTGTTAGGTTGCTGGGGTAGGTGTTCCGTATTTTTGGCAGGTGATACTAAGTCATGCGAGGCGTGTCCCTTGGCTGCTTGGTGGCTTCGCCCGTCTTCATCAACGGCAATTGTTGGAGAGTTGCATGTTCCATATGTGATCGAGTGTGGTTGTAGTCAGTAGTGTTGGTGATTGTTGTAAGCCAGTGGATTAGGGATAGCAATCGGTAGCATGGCATCAGTGGTGGCTTATTCTGAGCGTTCCTGGAATGTAGTACCCTCCTGTGTTAAATTGCTCAGCCATGACAGGTTTGATTTGAGTTGAGTTGGTGTAGAGGGAGTGGACAAAAATAATTGGACCCGTGGCACAACCGTAGTGCGAAGATCGCGGAACTGAAGCCCCCACTCACAACTTCGATGTTGCGCTCAACAAACGTGTTGTCAAATACCAACGTTGAATGGGGGAGCGTGGGTGCCCCATATGTTTTGATATTATAATTATATATATTATATTAATATAATAATATATCGTTTCTTATATAGCGCTTTCCATTACAGATATTACCCCGATCACGGGAACCAGGCACGCTCTCTGAGAATCAAGGAGATTGAGTTGCAGCGACAATGGACGCAGATATGATATGACCCATATTCATATTTCCCGAGGAAGGTTGAGGCAGTCATTCGGTAGAATATACAAACCATACAATTACTTTTCTCTCAGTAAATATGTGTTGCCCCCTGTTACTGTTTAACATGAGTTAACATTATTAAATAAATTAAAACAGCTGTTCCGAGTGGCGCTGTTTAGTTAACTTGAGAGAGGCAGAACTGGTATCCATTACGTAATATTATTCGAATTATTTTTAATTACGTCCTGGATCATGATTGCCTAAAAGCACCACAATATTCATCTCTTTGTCACGCCTAGGAACTGATCATATGATCTTCAAATGTGGAATCATGCTATTTTGAAGTTGCTAGGTCACGCGAGGCGCTCTAGTAATTTGAATTTCTCACATTTGTGACGGGACATAAACACATGAGCTTGACTTGGAAAATCAGCAAGTGTCATGCTGCCACGATACACACTTGACCTGGCACGGTCGACCATCGACCTCACACATTGATTTATTAGAGTACCGTACATGGTCGACCGTTAATAAGTATATAGTTTGAAGAAATCAAAATTTACTATTAACTAATCAAGATTGACCGTGTGAATTCTACGTTATGTACATCTTTATGTGACAGTCATGCGAGATTAACCTTAATACACACAATATGAACCACTCATAACCCCTCCCTCTGATGTTGGAACCGAAACGGTGCAGACACGTCATACTTGGTATGTAGGTTGGGCATATGGAGTCCATGATCCCTATCGTTTTTCGGTTCGAAACAGAGGGTCGAAGCCTAAAATATTTTTGAAGACGATAACTAGTGAACAAAATGGTGCAGAGACTTCATACTTGGTATGTAGTTTGGCCATATAGAGTAGCCTACATGATCTGTATTGTTTGGGGGTTTGGTCCAACTACTGAATTATATCCATTCCCATTCCTTGTGTTCATATATACTGTGTACAGTATCTCTGTGTATAATTGGCTATGGGTACATAATAAAAATGTGTATTATTATCATTACCATAAGTTTCATCCGAATTTATTTCACTGACTAGCCAACAGAGTATGCTAATGTATGTTCCAGCCTATAGTCATGTATTCGTGGGCCTCGCGCACGTAATTATGGACTCGTGAGGATCAATTCGGCTGTTTGGTGGATCGTTTCGGCTGTTTACGTCTGATGTTGCATAATCACTTGATGGTGTTATAAGACCTATATATAGAATAATAAACTCAACCCCAGGAAATTAGAACACCTAATGAGATATTATCGTTTCCCTATCACCAAATACGTAGGCCTACACTCTCGTAGCAAGTTACGAGTCGCGTTTCATGAAATGTGGTCTCCGACTATAATTTGTCTGTACATCAGCAGCGTTAGTACAACAATATCGTGGACTTTTTGAGCAAAAATGTATTCCCTGTATTACCTTTAATTTACAATAAACAAACTTTTGAAATATTCGTATGAAGGTTACTAGATTTCCTAATGAATGAAAAATAGTATCCCATGGATATAGATCGTTACGATTCGAACTGCTGATAGCGTGAATTTTTATTTCAGTGAAGCATAGGCTTATTTTTGGGATGCCTAATATTGTGTTGTTTACTTTTTCATAAGTGCCAAAGTCACTGCACACTTGAGTTATTTGTATATACACTAGCAATCGATGGTGATATATAAATGAGGGTAAGATAGCGGTGATATATTATAACTATATGATAAAACTATCACAAATATTGGACAGATACGCATATCTATAGGTTTGTTCGGATTGAGCTGTGAATAATTTTTCCACCAGGCTCTGTCTAGGCCCGATGGGCCGATGGCAGTTGCTAAGTGAGACGTAGATACAGGCTAACAGTGTTCATTGGCAAATATAGGGATATTCCTCATCACCATCTCATCCAAGACGTGTTCATGCATGGTTGAAGTGAGTAATGTTGTTGCCAGGATTTCCCCATTTTCGACCCGCTAATCAAATCTACAAGTTCAATCATATCTGATAATGAATGCAGTTAGAAGATAATCTTTCGATTGGTGATTATTCACCCTAAATAGCGCATATATATAGCTTGTAAAACCTCACAATTCCTATACACTTTTACCGTGAACAAATGTAGGTCAGCAGATCGTTGATGGCCGTAAAACTATCAGATCGCACATGCTGTACCTGATAATGATCACTTTATTCACCAGAATGTTTTCACCGATCAGAACAAACGTATCCTAAGCGCCCCTGGCGCTATAAACTGTTACATCGTTCCACGAGTTAGCATGTTTGACACCGTGGCATGAATTGGGTTCTTCGTATAACGCAGAATTCTTTGATCAACCAGCAGATTTGGCTGGATCTGATTTCTCGTTCTTGTGTACTGAGAGTATTCTAAGCGTATTCCAAGAAACAAACATCTTATCCAAATCCGTTGTTCTCATTAACCTCAATTCGTCGCCTTCGGATTTTACGAAAATCTTCCAAATCATTCAATAATCAATAATCACATGACATAAAAATATTCGTGTTTTAGTCTGCATGTTTTTGAATCACCTGAAACGCTGTCGAAAACTGTAAACAACCAATGAGTCTCTTGCATGCATGCACTGCGAATATGGTGTTTCTTGAGAGTGTTTAAAAACCACAAAATAGGAAGGGTGATTTGAAACGATGTGTAACAGGTGTCCTAACAGTTTAGGTATGATGGTATTAGATCTAAAACCACTATAGAATGCAACGAGAGGAATACCAGGCCTACATCATCAACCATATATACATAATCACACTGTCATATACTTTACCGATTGTACTGGCGGTGACCTACATTTGGGTTCGTCCGTACATTTCTTAAAAAATCTCATTCCCTGAATTTCGCAAAAAATCAGAACAGTGCAGAACAGTACAGATTCAGGCTTCCATTGTAAAGCATCAATAAGTGACGAGTTGTTAAAGTTGACAGGAATGGTATACATTATATCTCTTGGGAATCTGGAAATTACCACTTGAGATAGAGTCTAGGTTTTGCTATATAGATAGTATCTTAATTGTTTCACTGTATCAGTAACATTATTCTAGGCATGTGACGCCTTTTGCAAATATGACAAAACACAGTATAGCCTGATTTAGTACGAAACGGAACAATGAGGAAACATGTATGACTAATGAGAACAAATATTCACGACGTTAGCAGACATTACAACTGCATATCTTATTCCACCTCCCGTATCCTTAATCAATTGATCATACGTATTTGTGGTAAAATATGAATAACGAGATATGAGGAGAGCCACTTCCCATACGGAGTATCAGATTACAGCTGCGCCAGCCCGCTGGCATTTCACCTTAACGTTCATAGAACAAACTAAACAAGAAATTGCAATCGATTGTATGCTTTTTCAGATTTTATATTGATGTGTACCTAATCTATTTCAATGACATGTGTGCCCAATCAGGCTTATTGTATTTAGGGTATATTTCGTTACTGAATGTGCGATCTTCCGTTGTTAGAAGACCACTCGAAGATAATTCTCACGCATATTCAATACACACAGTGGTGCATTTCATTGATAATCGGTTATTTGCTTATTGTTTGGCACATCAGCTAGCGAGTACATGTCAAACTCAAACATTGGATCATCACCTTACAACGTTACGTAATTCAGTAAACTAATCAACTGACGATGAAATACGCTGGAATGATGTCTAGACTATCGAAGGAGAACTGAGTAAAAATTTCGTGGAACATACATCACTGATAAACTGACACAATAACATAACGACGTTCGATAATAAACTGTCAACATCATTACCACATGTTCATTAAAAGAGCTACAACTGAAGTTACTCATTCATGTTCACACATTCTGATAGGGCCTGCGAGTGTTTGTAGTGGTCGTGGACCTGCACCTATGGCCATTCCCACAGGCAAATATATCTTGGAACGTTGATTGTATTCGGCGAGGTTCCACAGATTTCATCGGACTACGGTATTTAATGCTGCGGTGATTCAACGGTATAAATTAGAAATATTAGTTCTTGGCTTGATAAACGAATATGCTATTCCACTGAAAAGAGCCGTTGGTTGAGATGATTCCCGTTCAATCCCACATAAAAGCTGCACCTTAGCAGTTGGCTGTCATGTGTGTTTACAGTAAAAGCGGCCCAGCTAGCGTAACACTGGTACCGAGCTCTCTCTCTGGCCAATGAGTGAGGGCGCAAGTTACATCCCATGATACTGTCTACAGCGTGGTGACGTGTGGAGTCTCACTGGTGGTTCAATCGACACCCTTTAGAGTGTTCCAGACGATACAATTGACTTGGCAAGATTCAGGTGCTACTTCACGGTCGGAATGATATGTGGTATCAATTGAAATGGTGCGTTGGCGTAATTGTTTTTTCAACCCCCGTGCCACTCCCCTCACGGATAATATTTACTGAGCAGTTTTAGCCACAATTACATATCACGTCCTACTTTGTAAGCTCGTATATGTTATGTGAGGTTATATAAAGAGTTCGTAGAACTACTCGAGACGAAGGAAGACTCTGAGGCATTGTTTTCAGCAACACTTCTGGCCGAATGCATCAGTTATAATACTTACTTTTGGTAAATAGGTAAATAATTTTGCAACAATCGAGTGTATTTCATTGTGTTTAGAAGTCAGAAACATTTGCATGGTCAGTGTACTTTGTTGCAAGGTCAATATTTTAGGTGAACATACTTTCGAGACTTTCATCCGGATCAATTAAGTGCTCTGTTCAAAAAGTAGAGATCAAATCGGTACAGAATGCAAAAATCTAATTTAATAGAAATTGCTGTTGCTCAGCTCAGCGCGCGAAGTGCGAAATTTTTGTACATTATCGACATATTGAATGGAAGTGATAACAAAATTGATAATCATTGCTGCTTTTTTATATGACGAATTAAAGGGATTTGACCATCGCATATTCTGACCACAGTACATTTTCAGTACAATTCTCAATTTGGGGGCACATGGGGGGGGGGGGGCC
>JAUOBX010206989.1:0-11863 GCA_032360705.1 Eupentacta quinquesemita
CCCCCCCCCCCCCCCCCCCCCCCCCCCCCCCCCCCCCCCCCCCCCCCCCCCCCCCCCCCCATGATGTCAATGTGTAGCTGCGACCCCTCCACACAAGAAATTGGCAGGGGGAAATTTGCTATTCAATAGATGTTCTTATGTATAGAAACATTTTGGAGTATATCAGTCACAATGTATATTTTCCATGATCCATGTAAAGTTGGACTTCTAGAGGCTAATGAAGGTATAGCCAATAATTTTAAAATAGCAGTTCTTCAGCACTGGACAGTTCGCATTGAAATATACAATTTCTGTCGAGGGAAATGCTGAATACATAACAATTTAGGGAATGATGCCAGTTGGTGTGTTTTGAAAACTCAAGTCCGGATTCCCAAAGTTAGCCATGGATGATGATCGCATGGTGTTACTCTACCTACTACGGTGACCCCAAATAGTAGAATGATGTGATTAATCATGGGAACAAATTAGGACTAAGTTCAAAGGCTTCTGGAATGATACAGACTATATATAGAATACTATATATGTATAACCTTCAAATTGTTCATGTTTTTTTTACCGCGAATCAAGATATTGGTGGTTCATTGCCTGAATCCTTTTCAATTTTACCAGATTGGTCAATTCCCCACACTGGATACCATGGGAGGCATTGTATGTACACTGCATTCCCAGATGATTTTTACACCCCCCTCAACTCCCGTTCCGTAGCTGAGAGCATCGGCAGCCGAACTTGTGACTGACGCAATCATCGGAGATAGTAAAGGACAGTAAAAACGGAACATTCCCCTCGAAGCTTCTTCATCAAGCTGATTGCAAGGCTGTTGGGAATTTTTCATCTCCAATAAAATTGTCTCCGAGCCAAGTCCACCATCAAAGTTTTACTCTAAACAAACTACCATTACAAAGACTGCTGAACATAAACATAATTGTTCTAGTCTCTCTCAGACAATCCTATAAACACATAGAGCCAAGGGGGGACAAATAAGTAAACAAATCGTAAATATCCCAACGCCTCGCTTTAACAGCCAACAACAAAATATGACAGCACTCGCATCCTACCGCTAACAATCCCTTCCATTTTCTTCATTACTCACGGCCCGCCGACCACTTTCCCAAAATTAGCTGCTTTAGGTGCGTACATATTTTCGTTTTCCCCTCCACTTTTCCCTTATATAACTGAATATACAGAGGGCAATCGGTCCAGGGCCATGATTTGCCCACTGCCAATTACTGAATTAGGGCAACAAGATTTATGACATTTTTTTCTGAGGTCGAGCATGTTAATATAGTTTAATTTTCCATACAAGTTTGCATTGTGTTGGGTTTTTAACTCCACTAATGAGGTTCGGTCATTTTCTCTGCATGAAGATTTTGGAAGGAATGAGCGGATCGAACAAATTAAATCATATAAGGGAGAAATGAAAAATAATGGAGCATAGTATGTTTATAACAAAAGGCAGATTTTTCCACACATCATCAATTGTTTTTAGAGGGACAGTAGGTAGCCTTATCATAGTAGCCACTAACTACTGAGATACAAAGTTGTTGACATGTCATTGGATTTCAACCATCTACATTTCAGCTGATAGTTTCCTCGCTAACCTACCAACAGTAGATGCGATCAATAACAATTTTGGTGGGGTCGGAGAGGGGGTTTGGATAGATTACCTTCTAGGCTTCTACCCAATTTCACAGTCACAGTTGCTCGATACCTTCCACATCTTTCACATTTTTCCTCTGGTGCTGAAATGGCTGTATACATCCCAAATGGTTTTCATACCTCCAGTGTTCAATACTTCCCCCAACATTTAAATAGTAATGTTTGACCACCCCACAGATTTTTCTCACACTCCATTGCAACACAAAATCCTACAGTGTGACAATTGATATGATAGATATTATTAAGGTTATTTCAAAGGTTGTTTCCGATATCCATTAGCGCTCATAATATAATACAATCAAAGGCAACCTATGCTTCTTGAACATGATGCTACTTCACACAGGACTGTGCCTCATTTGGGGGGATTTATGATTTTGGAAATTTTAGTAAAATGACTCCACTCAACTGCTATTTCTTATTACTCACAAATGTTGAAATAATGACTCATTCGTACTTAGTTCTTTGCCAAATGTGAATCCAATTTAAAATTCAACTTCCATATATATATCTGGACCAAAATCTAGTCTAATATGAATTGTTGAGAGGCCCGAGGCTATAGCCCTATTCACGAAAAGCTAACAAACTATTAAATACATGACCTTCGACCTGTATGTGATTTGAGTTAACGGTTAAGCCTGGAGCCGATATGTCCATGCTTTGTATGGATTCCATGATTACATTCCAGCCCAAATATTACAGAGTCCTTAAGCCGGTCTGAGCCGGAGGCCTTCTTGCTGCGTTCCAACCGCTATCTCGGGCGTCACAAATTGAGATTCATGCGTCTGGTGTTTATTTAGGGGAGTCGGCCAGAGCGGCTGGGTACTGCTAGCACGCCGGTTAATATTTCACCTCTTTCCCCTAAACCAACTCAGTGGATGCTCGATTTAGCCCATCTCCACTAATGCATACACAAACATGTGCGCAATTACGAACACTTCAAACACGTAGAGAGAGGGGAGGGGGGATTGGATGGACAAAACATGGCTCATTAGCAGACTTAACCGGAACACAGTATGAACTTGGCCTTGCCTCGTGTGCAACGAATAGTTGGTGACATGCGGATGGAAAAATGGACAGCGGTCCCTGAGACGTCTATACCCACAAGACAGAATCGAAAAGAACAGACAAATACTGATTACTGAGTCAAATCTTTCCGGTACCCGAATTGGAGATCCAAATGAGAACAAATGTCGGTAGACACATTATCAAGGTGATTATTCCAGAATCTGCCCCGAGGCCGGCAAATTTAATTCATTATTTAAGACAGGAGCTTGCTCAGAACGTGCCATTCTGTGTGTTGATGGCGTGTCCCTGTCACGCGTAGCTCCTATTAAGATATACCTTCTTATAAAGGGGGAGTATGTAAAGAGATAATTTGCACCTGTGGGATACAATTTCTCACCAAAAACTATCGGTGCAATGTAGCTGATAGAACAGAATTACGATTCAAATGAATTGGGCACGGGTGGCAAAATTTGGAGAATTCTCAATGATATTGAGTTTGAACAGTCATTTTCAGAGATGGGTATGAATGCCTTTCGAATGGTTTTCACTTCAAGGGATCACATGTGCACATTTGTATGAAAGCACAGTAACAGCCATGCCACACAGGCGCCGCTATTCATTGCACACACCATTCTTCCTATCAACATCAGTGTTTCCTCGAAAAGAATTAGCAGTAATTTACAATTGTCATATTTTAGAACAATATGAGTGAATCAAAATTCAAAAGTAGCATAATCCTCTGTATTTTTGTATATAAACTTTTATTTCTGAACCCCAATCTAGAAATGTCACTGCGTCAAATTTGAAATCTCACTGCAAAGAAACCATGCCATAGCAGCTTAGCGAATAGCACGAAGTCAATGCTGTTTGGAACACATTGCTAATCCTCTACAATCTTCGCTATCATGGATATTAGGAGAGAAGTGTGGGCAACTGCATTCTGCCCAACCAACATCAGTGAATATCGGTGGAGCTTAATCAAGAACTGCCGCTGAAGACACAAACGCTCTAACAAGGGAATGGGGAGAAGGGCTGGGATAGAGTAGAATAAAGAAAGCAAGCTACGGAGAATGTATCGGATGAGAGAGACTGGAAAGCTGTAATTGCAATCCTTCATTAGCGCTCTGTTTCACTCCCTCCACGAGCTAAGAGCAATCAATCACCGCTCGACGATTACATGCTCCCCTTTATCCCTGCTAGGAGTGCTTGGCCCTGACTAAGTGGAATTTAACACAATTTGCGAGACTGATGCTAGCTAGTGAGGCAAGCCCAGATGAAATTAGTGTCCCCATCTCGAGCGTTTTGGTTAGGCAAATTGCAGCAGTTTGCAGACGGCTGTAAACACAAGCGGGCAGCCGGGAACTGTTGCAAATTGAATCTATCGGTCATTCACTCGGGTGGATCTTGGTTACCACTTTACGCCAAGGGTGGTGATGCTGCCACGTGACAGGACAAGATTCGCGTCATCCCCTCGGAAACCGTGGAAAAGAGAAAGCCCTCGGAGGCAGAAGAAAACCAAAATCTCTGACTGGGTCCCAAATTAACGTGATCATTTTGCAATAACCGGCGAAACAATTGACGACGGTGCTTTTCAATTTATGGGGCAGGCTCGCTTAAGGGGGTTTATTCAAGCTGTTTCCTCGCATATCGGTGGCTAATGCATGAAGTTCTCTCTCCGTTGTACGACCCAACAATTGTACCCCACAAAATGTAATTTGATCAGCCCCCAAACAAAACTATCGGGTTTGAACAGCAGCCTCAAAACTGCTGCAGAGAGTGAGATATTCAATAACGGGGCAATAACAAACAAGGGAAAAAGAAACTTCCTGTTATCAACAATTTCTGGCAATAACATCTAAGGAAGTTCACTGTGGGATAACCACACGTGGCAGTTGATCGGGAGAAATAGCACAGTTGAAGTTGTCACATGAAAACTGGCAGAATTTCACAAGCAACAGCAAACAGTAGCAAAATAAATATGCTGGATATAGTGTGCATATTTGGAAGAAGGGTACTAGTATCATAGTCACAACTAGTTAGTGACTCAGTGGTAGTCAACTTAGGTTGATGAGAACAAATTGTTACGCCAACTTCTTGAAACAGCAGTAACAATAGCAAATTGTTAGGCAGTAAAGCTAGAACAAAAAGAACCTGATGACAGTTCGTGTTGTTGGATTTCCACGAATCATGAAAGCACACACAACATTCGAGGATGGACTTCAACAGACAGATTGTTAGGAGGCTGTCACAAATGTTTTTTGGGGAACCCCATGCACACTACTTCAGTCTTCAGATAAAATGCTGATGAATTGATAAATACTATAGATGAAGTGGAACACATGACAAACTCATTCACCCAAAATGAGTCTCTAGTCGAGATATATTCATTTCTGATGTTGTCATTCTGTTCTTCTCTTTTGATTCCCAACTTTTCCAGTTTATATATAATTCGTATATATTTTTTTAACAATATTATTGACTTTACCTGTACAAACATGGCACTGTCTTTCATCTATAGCCTATGGGAGTAGTGGATTTTCATGCATATCATATCGAGAGGGTGCAGTTCCATGAAAGGGGGGTCCTGTGGATCTCTCAAATCTCAGTTTCTCATGTCCTCCCATTCGGCAAATGTATGCTTATGCCAGTGACACAGATCCTCCTCTACATGAAGCTTTGGAACTCTTCAATGGACTGACTCTTTAACTGTACAGATGGGAGCTGGCTATGACAAGGATGTTCAGGAATACAACTGCCACTATTTGGAAACATTATTTCCTCTAGTATTGTCCACAATTGGCTCGTTGACAATCATAGACATATCGTTTTACACACAGTGCACCCATTCCTCCATCCTCAGATGATCCTCACAAAGGGATATGCATAATTTAACCACGGCAGGTAAATTGCACCGTGTCGGGACCTACGAAGCTCCCGCTCGACCCATTGGCAGATTAATTTCAGATTCATGGGATAACAGTTTTCCTTTCTCTCCGCAACAAGAGAAACAATCGGCTGCCGGTGTAAATGACTCGGCCACGGCGGTTGGAAGTGGCAATCCGACACTAAGACCCAGATGCATCTCTTGTGGAGACCTCCTCTATTGAAGAGGGATCTCGAGTGGGGGAGAGCGGAGGAACTCTCGCTGGCAGCTAGCTCGAGCGGTATCCCAGTAGGCATCGTTGAGAGCACTCCTCTTCTCTGCTGTGGTTACCCCGTTGATACAGTAGCTATTCTGCAGCGACTCCAGTAGCAGCATCGCTGCCCATGCTCCTCTGGGCTATGGTGTTATGAACGATATTTTCTTTTCTGAAGAGATCGTTGAGATTTCCCTAGACTATAGGTAAACTGAGGTTTTTGTATAAGGATTGCCCTCAGGTGAAGTGATGTCTCGTTTGTAAAGACTGCTTTTCAAAGGAAACAGTAGTCTATTATGACATAAAGAGGTATATTTAATGACAATGGTAAAAGGCACAGTGGTGACACAAAACTATTTTCCAATATTTTTAAATATAGTGCAGAATTTTGTAATAATATCAGAGACAAGACAACAAGTGAATAGCAGCATTCCAATTATGATCTACGATATCCATTGTGGTTCCATAATTTAGAAATGAAGAGCATTTTGCACTGTAGATTGATATGATAGGATATGCGTTCATTGTCATTTGCACCATATGAATACAATACAATGATATTGATTGTATGTAAAAATGTAATGATACAGTCCACAATTAGGCAAAGACTGTGCAATTGGTTAGAAAAGTATTATTATTATTCCCCAAATATTTTGACAACTGACAGAAGTATAGCCACTTATTTTATATGACTAGATTGACTGATAGATTATTATCTGCTATTATTTGATATAAATGTAATCATCTTTCAATTTATCATTGAACATGACTCGTATTCAGTACATATTCTTATGCTATCTGCTCTCATGTTAATACTTCCTAGGCAGGTCTAAATTACTTTATTACAGGAAGTTGAATCAGGGGTGAAGAAATGTTTCGTCCTGAAAAATGCATGAATGGTTCTTGACTCGTTGTCAGTTGTGCACAAGGTTGGACAGGCTGAGTTAGTCCAGTGGGTCGCTCCTAGTTTGACAAAGCTGAAATATTTGCCCTAATCCAATTTCAGCTAGCCACCAAACCCAATTTGTTTGTTCGCTCAAAATGAGGCGGCCTCCGGCCAAATGGCTCATTCGCAATAATAATCCCGGGATCATCTCTGTAAGATCGGAGTAAACTACTCCAACAACTTTCAGGAGGTCATGGTAATTATGCCAGCAGCCATACCGTCTACCTCACCCAGCAAGCATGCACCCCGAGCTACAACATTACCCCGGAACAGGGGGAGTGGGAGATAATGATGTTAGGACTGCAGTAGCCCTAGGGCCTCGGAGCATAGACCATCCAGACAGTTAGGGGTGGGTGGATGGATGGAAGGGCCCTGGTATCTGCACCCTCAATGTGCAATTTGACTTATGGGCCCTAATGAAATTGAAAAAAACATCTAGAAGAGTCTGTGGCAGCAAAGTTAACCTAATCAAGGCCAATCAAGTCACGATTATGTTTCATACAACTCCATGTTGTGTCAGTAGGGATGCTTCCAAAAGAAGTTGTGCTGGGCATTGGTACCCCACCCCGGCCGTGGCGTCGTTCCAGTAAATTTTTCGGGGAGGGGATGATGGTACGCTAATGTCATCGGTAATTGGTAAATGACTGAAGAATGATGCACATCTGATCAGGTGAATGATAGCGAGACTTACAAATGACAGCTTTGAGTTCTACTATGGCAGAAGAAGTCTTACACAGTAGAGGGAAGATAGTGGGGATCATTGCCTAGTGCCTATGATGGGACAGACCATGGCCTGAATAGTTGTGCACCACAGAAACCAATAAATTCACTAAGGTTGGAACACTGTCCATATACAAAACTGAGGGTGTTAGAAGATATATCATCTTGGTGCAGTGATAGGGGAAACAACACTGTGGGAGGTCATTATAACTATTTCTTGTCATTCCAGCCAGTTTGGAAGAGTCCCCACAAATTGTTTATATCCCCTGGTTTTGTGGTTGTGTATTTATTTCTGTAAAGCCAGGTGAATTGGGCATATGGGAGCCAGTGCCCCACTGGAGGGGGAAAGTAGGCCAAGCACAAAAGGTAGCCTTTGTTTGTGGTCACTGCATTGTGACATAGCCCCATTAGATGGATGACCAAGGGACAACTCTTGTCCATGGTCCATTTACCTCAGAGAATGCTGCTGCTGCCTAAGTCCATGTGACCACTCTAAAAGAGATTATTTTAATGAGGAATTTCCACTTTTTCCAGAAGACCCAATTTGCAATTTCTTGAACAATTATAATATTTTTAGGGCCTCACACAATTCGGATCCCACCCCCAGACTATTTCAGCTTTTATTATCACTCAGACAATAAGTTTCCAGTGAACCTTAATTGCTTCATATAATATTTCAAAATGGTTGCGAACACTAATTCATTATGCTCCATAGTTGTGAGAATATAACCAGAATGGCAACACACGTAAGCAAGGTGATTGGTTCCCAACAATGGGTTTTAGAGAAGTCACTGACTTCATTGGGATGCCTGCTATACAACAGCTGTAAAGCAGGAAGAATGCCAAAGGCTATAATTATTAGGACAGTGCTATTTAACTGATAATAACTGCTCCAATTAATAGAGCCACTTAAAAAAGTAGGCTTAGACGAAAAACAAATTAATGCTTGCAAACAAGACTATTGTGATGTCCTTCCAAGGTCATCTTATAGCCATGCCCCATGCTGCTTGCTCAATACTCACCTATGATACCAATCCACACTATTTCATTTCATTGGATGTGGTGAATATTGAGATGAATTGAAACATTCTAAATTGAAACCAATGGCACTCTTTAACCCTTGGTTGTTTTCAGGCAGAGAGGGCCAAGTGTTCACTGATTATCATGGAGTGTCCTTCATTCAGGGAAATTCTCCACCCTCTCTGTGTGCCAAGATCAGGGGTTTGTGTTTCATCTCAGCTAGCATGAAACAACTGTTAGAAATAGGTGGAGCTATACAGAATTTATTGTATACAATGCTAGTCATCCTCTCATCCACAGAGCAAGAGTTGGGATCAATGGTGGCACTAGGCCTACCCAATAATGGTGTCTGGTATTAATATAGCGCTAAATCACAGACTGTTGTCAGTTACGAGGCGCTTCATAGATATCACACTGATCGTGGGGAAACAGATACGCTCTCCCTAACCTGGCCAGCTATTGAGGGGCAGAATGCACTCAGTTTCGTCCTGGGACCCCAAAGGAATTGAACTAATCCTACCTTCGATTTCGGTCTTTCTACTTGGGAACTTGGGATCATGGACACAGGGTAGCCAAAATAAGCTAATCGGAAATTTCTTCATACAGTGACTATGTACCACTGATTTATGTGAAAACATCACCTATTTGTAGCCCATTGAGCCAGTGCAATCTCTACTTGGTGCAACAGGCCTGGCTATGAATAATTACACATTCTTCATCCTCAATGCCCTTTTGCTTGTTTACATAGATATTCAATGAGGAATGGATGCTACACAAATGGTCATCAAGTCAGGGAAAAAGCTTCTCATGTTGTCAGCTTTTCTGCTGCATGTATGCGGTGGACTTTGGACCGATGTTTGATCTTCAACAACCCATCTCATCTGTGGATGGAATGCTTGTTTAGTAGGCATAAGAAGCATTAACAGCTCTCTCGGCAATTCCACATGACCGATACTAATTTACATTCATTGTATAGGCTCTGCTCAATGTCGACACCAAATCATAACTGAGTTACCCACATGAACAGTCATTTTCAGTTTTAGTACATTAGTTCAGTGACAATGTTGGATTAAGAATTTGGCATAGAAAAACTGCATTTTCTGTTTAGGACTATGAACAACTTGTAGTAGTTCTATAACTGATTTTCGGAGTAGGAAAATGTTACAATAATTATTCGGGTCAGATTATCACAAGGTCCATCCACATATTCTCTATCCCAGGTACCATTATGATCTTCCTCTGTTTCATTAAATCCCAAAATGGCAAGTAGAATAGCCCAGTGTTGACTCAGAGCTCCTTCAGCTACAGGGGTAACATTAAGCCCTTGGTCCCCTGTGAGCTTCACCCAGTAGCCATAATTCAAGCATAACAAAGCTGGCATATTTGTGGTAGTCAGTCAGAGGGACCAGCTAGGCCTAGCATGCTGGTGGTAGTACTGCTAGGGCTAATAGCACATACAGCAGCTTCAATACAGAGCTAGGGTATGTGTGTAGGATGAGGGAACCCCTGGGGTCTATGTAATGGGTCATCCACCCCTACTAGACCTCTGCAAAATGGTCTTAAAGGAGGAGAAAGAGAGGCAGGGGACGATACAAGAGAGGGAACCAATAGACATATCTAGCAGCTTATGAATGGTATATGTACAGGATGAGTGTCCACATGGGGTCTGTGTAATGGGTCAGTCACCCCTACTAGACCTCTGAGAATGGGAGGAGAGAGAGGCAGGGAACAAAGATGGGATACAAGAGAGGGAACCAATAGGCACATCTAGCAGAATAAAGAGAATCTAGGATGAGGGAACCCCTGGGGTCTATGTCATGGGTCATCTACTCCTACTGGACCTCTGTAAAATGGTCTTGAAGGAGGGAGGAGGAGGAGGAGAGAGAGGCAGGGAACGAAGATGGGAACCAATAGGCACATCTAGCAGCTAGTATATGGTCTGTGTGCATGATGAGGGAACCCCTAGGGTATGTGTAATGGGTCATCTACCCCTACTAGACCCCTGCAAAATGGTGCATAGGTGGAGAGAGAGGCAACTCCATGCTGTCAGGCCAATACCAAGTCTGTTAAAACTTTTGAGAGCATCAAAAATGATGTAAAGTCTTATATTTACACAATGTCATGTTCTTCCTTTGTTCCTACACGCCAAGTTATGTCAGTGTAGGCCTATACCATTTCCAAGTAATTATATTATCATTGTATTTTATTATTACAGTGTAATAACAATTCTCTTTGAGAGTAATGAGACTTTGTAAGTTTTCTGAAAGTGTTGACTGTTGAGCAGGAAGTTGTTCTCTGTGACAACATGAACAGCATACTGAGAGATAGAGGGTTGACAATGCCAGCCTACCCATCCTCCTCGGACCGTTCCTTTAACTGCGGTCTCCCCCAGTGAACTCAATTACCGACTCCACTGCTAATACTCTCTGTATATATAACACAGCTCATCACCACACTAGGGCGCTACTGTAGTGCTTGCTCACTCAATGAATGACTGGGCTGGCTCATAGCCTGCCTTGGATGGCCAATGGTGTAGTCAGCTGTACAGCCCAGCCAGCTATGTAGGCTCCAGTGATGTCAGTGAGCTAGAAACAGACTGGTTCACATGGTTGCTAGGATTCAAGTAGCAGAAGCAGCCTGGGTTAGCTAGTATAGACAAAAGCATTCTTGGAGTTGTTCAATTCTTAAAGGCCTATCTGGCTGTTTAAAGGCCTATATCTTGTTCGTTCTGGCAAAGGACAGGTCAATCAATGGACTGCATGGCAGACAAGGGGAGGGTAGGTTTCCAGCCCTGTCCTCAAATAATATATTTTGGGGGTAATGTTGTTTAGCTACGAAACAGTACAATCTATGGCTATTCCATGTATTTATACTCGGTGTGTGAATTTTCAAACATCCATCCAGATTATTGTTTGAAGGAGGGTTCTCAATGATCACATGTTTTTCCAAATGTACACGAGTGAACATGCTAACTATTGGTTAATTTCGACAAATCAATAATAACAATGATAAACCCTAATGTGCATATTTATGATGAGAGGATGGTTATATCTATCTCCCGAAGGCTTGAAGTTAGCAGCACCAGTCCAGTAGTGGAATATCAAATCTGCTCAATAATTTGTGTGTGTTAACTCAAGTACACTGTTTTTTTTATACACATAGTGCCCATGGCCAATCCATCAATCGGTCATTTCAAATTGTTATATCTATATAAGGAAACGATTTGTAGGGGTAATTAATATTGGCGTGATCAACGGCCACACATAAACCACCAAATCCGACAGCAGACCCCAAAGCCTTCTTTCTGCACAGACAAGACGAGCAGCTGTTCATTTCAAAAGTCCTTTCAGTATACTTAACAAGCATGCAGAGAAGTCA
>JAUOBX010207100.1:0-11863 GCA_032360705.1 Eupentacta quinquesemita
GGCGCCGGCGGCGGAGACGACGAAGGCAAACCCATAATATCCCCGAAGTGGGGATATAATTATTCACGTGATATTATACGTGATATCCGATCACGCACTGTGTTGCAAACAGTTGATATGCCAATGCGGTCTGAACAGGAATACCCGTTAATGAATAACTTTATATATATCCTCCTCGTGATTCTCGACCCTAACAGGAAACTAACTAATTAAAATACAACTCAATCAACCAATCAGAACACGGTGCGTATGTTCTGGTGATTTCATTTTTGCTAACCATTAAAATAATTAAACTGTCGTAGTGTCGGTGTGTTACTTTGAAACCTTCTTTGCTCAATCATATTCAATAGCCACAAAATCACACTAAATAATACATCTCCCGAACCCATGTCTGTTTCAGTCAGTGATAATATATCATTATGATCCCCTTTCTGACGTCATCATGGAGCCAAGAAGTTAGATTCTTCACGAATTCTAATTGGTCGCGCCAACACGCCGATCAAATTTCGTCATCATCATTCTGAGCGTATCGAGCGTACTGCTCTGCGACCCTCCGCCGCAGTGCCAGTTAATTAGGACCTATATTATTTATGTAAAGCTGGGAGGAGTCAGAAGTTCATACGACGTAGAAGTTTGGGAGGAGAATTGTACCTAAAATCGTTCAGTTTCGGGCTATTCTGGTAGTAATAATTACGATTCGTTTAATTACGTATGAACGGACGAATTAATAGGCCTACGTTCAGTATAAAGTATATTATTTGAATGAATCTGGTTCATTTTTGGAGCGTTGGGTGTGAACATGTCTCACGATTATTTCTCAGGTAGGCTATATTTTTCCGATAGTTATTCAATTTGGATAATCCTCCCAGTTTGTTAGTGCTAATCGTTTACTTCGAAGTGTCACCGGCATTAGGCAGGTTCTAGGCGTCATCACGCAATACCTTCGTAACACATTTTTACGATATTGATATTTGCGAAGATTGGGGAGAGAACGTATTTTTTACAAATCGGATGTAGTTTTGTCAGAGGAATATTACCAATTCCGATACTGGTAAATTGTTCGTGTTTAATTGAGCATTTAGTAGCTTGACTCTGCTTAGAACGAACGTGATCCGGGTTATTTTGGCGCCTCTTCGAGTAAGCAGGATCTCCAGAATGGAAGATTTCGAGCACAACGCTGATTCGTGCGTAATGGATAAGGAGAACATGATTCAAGATACTGATGAGGAGGACCTTTCGACTGACGAAGTTATGAACCAAGATGGCGACAGTCCGGCGACGTCGCCTTTGACGAGTGACTGCGAAAATGACGGGAAGAAGAAGTCTCGAGCCCCCGCTAGCGGCGGGACCGCGGAGCAGAAGAAATCGGGGACGACAGTGAAGGACAAGGAACCACATATGGTCCAGAGGCGGAATGCCCGCGAGAGACGGCGGGTACAACTCGTGAACGACGGATTCACTCGACTCCGGCGGAAAATCCCGACGGAGCCACGGAACAAGAAACTCTCGAAGGTGAAGACGCTACAGTGTGCGATCAACTATATTCTACATTTACAAGATACTTTGGATGAGGCCGATAAACTGCAAAGAGCGGCGGGGATGATGGATTTCGCCCCTGTTGGGCAAGGAGGGGGTGTGGGAATGTCCCCCACCCAGTACGACGGTATGCACCACATACAGTCAAACACACATCAGCCTATCCAGGATGGGTTAGGCGGCGTACCGATGCAGACGAATAGTTGCTACAGTGACTGGGGCTATTACGACAATATGGTGAGTGTTTGTTTGTTTGTTCGTTTTGTTTCAATGATCATCCATTGCGGGTACTCGGTAGCGTTCCCATTGGGATATCTTACTCAAGCTGCAGTGGGAGGATCAGTATGTGGCGAACTAACCCATAAGTTAAAGGCCATGATTGAGGGGTGACAGAAACGTCACTATACCCCAGAAAACTGGACGACAATTTCAATGTACTGAATCAGTCTCGAACCCACGACCTTATGATTGCTTGTCCTAATAGCCCCATAATAGCCCCATATGCAAAGTTTATGAACCTGTATTATTTTTTCCGTTTTATTCTTTCTTCTAATTTTAGTCAAAATCAGCGACATTGGCAAAAATGGAAATACAGAATGATGTCCTATTTAAATTTGAAAGATACGGGTTCAGGAATGAGCCAGGGAAACCCTTACTGTATTGATAGTGGATAAGCTCTAGCGATAACTCGCCTTCCCTCTTCGACTAGTGCTCAGACGATATCGATATGCAAATAGTATCAGAGGTTTCAATATCCAAAATGCATTTGTTCTGATGAGCCTGCAAATAGCCCGAAGAATAATAATCTTTATATCCTTTATTCCTAATTGACTTCTGGAGATAGTGGCAAAAAATATAGGATATAGGCTATAGCTTCAATCCACACTGAACTTCTGAACAGGGTAGCAAAATAGAACCTGATGTTTATAATAAATTTATGAATGAAAAGTTGAGAACATAATTTGGAATAATACATTAGAAGTTTTATGAGCTTTCCAAACCAAACAATCCTAAGGAGGGGGATGCTCACTGGGATTCGATTTTTATTGTGTCATGTATGTTCAATCTTCTTACAGAAAGAGATTGAAATGAAGCGGATAAAAATAAAATAAAATAGAAGATTAGTTGTCTTCTCGTCAAAATAAGGTTTCTTCTAGGCAAGAGGGCAACCCCTATCTGCCTTTTGAACGATCAGCGTATTGAACACAAACATAGTGTCATTGATAAAATAGGCCTATACCATGAAAAAACTGAAAATGTCTGTTACAAAGTTGGTAAAGTTTAAAATTCTTGCTTATACCCAAAGCATGGAGGAAATTGTTTTACCCTAGCTCTTAAGAACTCACATTACACTGGTCAGACTGTTTGAAATGTACATCGGTACAACACTTGGCCCACATGGCGAACATACAAATCCTCTGTTTACGGATTCGGAAAAGTTATTTGATTCAGACTCCTCACTCATCTTTTAGACCATTTGATGCTGAGTGTCTTGAAGTATTTGATGCCTATAGCAGGCATTCGTTTGTTTCGTTGTCATGTTGCCTCTTGTAACATTCAGTTTCACTGGGTATTTCGAATGATTCCTCGTTATCTTTGTCTTTTGATATTGTGTTCTGCTCCAGTGGAATAAAAATAATCATGGTCTCCTAAATGGACTGTTCGGCGAAGAGCATATTTTACGTTTCCTTTTGCGAAATACATGTTATACAGTTATAGTTTTCCTGTTAAGAGAATGTGTCCTGAAAAGCTGCAGGTCTATTGCGACAAATAGTGACAGCAATCTTTCTACCTGAATGTTATAGCTTAAATTTTGGAGAACAGTTACAATAGGTTTTACTCTCTTATAATTCAATTCCTTATGAAATCATAACATAAAGTTATTCCTTTTTCACCAAGCCTGCCCGGTCTATAGTGCACGAATGAAGATGTCGCCTATATTGAAACGATAACATGGAAATGTATGAGCTACTCAAACATTTATGTTCATAAAAAATTGGAAATGTTATGGGTGGCTGTCATTCCTTATTACAATGTTTGAAATTAAATTTTGATCAGCAAAAAATTATTGATACATTCATTTGATTTAAAAAAAACTACGAGCAATGTTTACACCATTGAATAATATACGGTGATATATCGGGAGTTTAAGCCATCATGAACAATAGCTATACATCGAAGCAATTTAGTTATAACAAACATAATTATAGGGCTGGTGCTAGTTTAGGGTTCCCTCTATGAGAAGACTTCTATTCCGTTTTTGTAAATGTTGACTATTTGCTTTGAATCACACATGTGTTGCTAATTTTGTTCATTATGTCAATCATGCAGTGTGATTCTGAACAATATCATGACTGGGACACCTTAGGATGGTAGGGACATTGAAATACAGGACTTTCGCATTAACTTTAATACCCTAAGAGAGTATTTTCATTCCCCCTGTGATGTCATGAAGTCATCGTGTACGACTCTACGAGTTGGTATGTTTCATATTCTTTGTCTCATCGACTAGAAGTCAGTTTAGGGTTGGATGTTCTTACTGTGCTATATCTGTATACGGTATATTGTACTAAACGTACATTTTCACCGATGTAGTGAAAATAAAATGGAGATTATAGTATATAGAACAACGAGTCATATCCATTCATACAGGTAAATACATTGATACAGCATATATAGTTCGGATCAATTATTCTGTGATCCGTTATGTTACATCGACAAATTGCAAAATAAACATGTAATTTGTGAACCAAGAAACAACTCGGACCAAACACAATAAAAACGACATAAATTATTTGTATTCGATTACTAGTACTATAGAATCAAATACTTTGTTTTAGTATTTTTGTTTTACTTCATATTAGGATTGAGAAAAAAGGTGAAGAGATGCACCACACTAATATAGGTGATGGAAATATTATTTAAAAAAATAGATTCATTGAAAGGAGAGCATATGTTTCCCCACTTTTCTGAGCTCCGTGGAAAAGATGTTCGAAAAATACTATCAACCTCACGTTTGTCACACGGAACACGGAACACGGAACATACATTCTCTGACAGGTTGATGACCGACAAAAAATATGTACATATATGGGTGTAATTCATTATATTGGATTTTCACCCAACGTTTGTTTAGAATCCTGTCAGCAACCAAACGAACACGATAACAACACTCGGACCTACATTAACGTGTGAGAGAAAATTACATATTCGAAATTAGAATAACAATGCACAACTTTTAAATGCAGTGATGTAATGACGTGTAAGATGCCCGCGTGACTCTTCTTGTAATTGTTCGTCGTCTTTCGAATCGATTTAACATTCATATATAAACCCCATAACATAGTCGCCTCTTATTGATCTCCTCTGCAGGCTTTTGAAGAAGGAATATTTCACTCGCAAAACCGAAGAATTGATGGAGTGCTATAACAGACCATCAAACTCAAATAGTATATCTCCTTTTCTGGTGAATGATTGTTAAAAACATTGGCCTACTTCTCAACATCTCAGATAATATTACATACTCCGTGTTGCAAACACTAGAACATACCATTTGGGAGAAAAATTGGTTCTTCTGGGTAACCTCATTTTGGAACTTGATAGCTTTTACTGTATTGCATCTATGCTATATTCAATAGTCAAATGTTTTATATCCTGTCAAGTGCTTAAATGACATGAAGAGCAATGAAGAGAGAAAATATAATTGGGGTTGGGGTGTCAATAACTTGGGCAACCGCCAAATAAACTAAATTTAAGAGAAGCGAAAATCCTGGCGCTATGGGCATTCTGGACATCGAATGACAATAAGCTCGTGGGCTATAAAACTTGACCATTGGTGATTTCATATTCCTAAATCCTCTCTTCTTTTCTTTCCCTATGTCTTACAGTATTTTCCTGAAGCATGGGTTTAGTTTCATATACGCACCATCGCAACCCCTAGTCCACGAGGTTGATACAATTCCCGCCTAGGGGGACACATATAGGACCACTTTTTAGCGCCATTTTTTACCACCATTTAGCATACTCTCATTTATACGACTTCAGTCCATCCGGGCCTAACCTTTATCATAAATAAGATACAATGTATCCCTATGTGCCTTTAGCTATTGACCTTATTAGGCACATGGCTCCGACACTGCAGACATTTTCAATCCGGATGCCACATACTATAGGCTGTAGGGGAATTGATGACGGACGCGACCATTTTGTTAACCAATAACCCATCGCCCTGAAACTAAATAAGTCCACAATAACTGTTATGAGATATCTATTCAAAGTCAGGCTGTATACTTACAACCGGGCCGCTACATTGTATCCATGTTACATGTAGGCTAAGACGGACAGCCGTTTCCTGTCTTCTGTGTTGTTATAACATATTTTGTTTTCGATATCTCAACACTTGCCGCTTGGTTCATTGAGCCTATTCACCCAGTCACATAGTCATATCATAGTAGGGCCCATAAGTTTCATAATTGGCTGATTAGTACTCTTGTTGGAAGTGGGCTATAGGAACAGCCGTTACCTGCCTTCGATATTTTTCAGATCACATCATGACTAATTAAGCGATTGGCCGAGTCGCAAAGTTGCTACTTGGACCTATGCTGTATAAGGTAATTATCACAATGGATAGAACATGAACAATTTGTGTCTGATTGTTTTGATGTTGTAGACAAAATCAGAACAAATTTAATCTGGAATGCGGGCAGTAATTGGTTCTGAAACTAGTCATTCACGAAAATGTTCCAAATGATAACAAACTGAAATTGAACTCGTAAGTCATAACAATTACGAAAAACATGGAAAAAGTATCGTAGAAACTGAAATCAGGACGCTTTTGATATGTGCCGATAAGTTTTAGATCTTGGGGATAGTGACGTCGAAAAGCAATATATAATGTGTGAGTGTTATTAATGAGTTAATTGTAGATTAGCATATCATTATTATCGGTGATATTTTGGTGAAGCAATCAATCTTGAGTGAAAGTGAAAGCATTCCGGATAAATTCATCGTGGGTCGTTTATATTACAAATTATTTTATTACGGATTAAGGTTAGTGTATAGCCAGTCGCAGTAATCATTCCACACATGAAGAGGTTTACTTCTTGCCCTACATTCACCACAGATGCATGTTCCTATATGACACATAGGCTTACACTAATTGTGTGCATACACAAACATAAAGTTATATAATGTCAAAATGTGCGCGGAATTCTTCAAATGACTCATCAACGGTTAGAATCTCTGCACACGCGGCGAAGAACCAAAACTGAGGCGAAGCTAGCTATACTGAGGCTGCAATCTCCCATATAAACTTGGACATTATTAACGGGTGGTAGTTTTGTCTTTTGCGGAAGCGCGCGCAGGTGCTTAGGAAATTGAATTCGCCTGTTTGTAGCAAACATTATTATTCATCACCCTCGGCTTCAATCGATATCTCGAGATGAGGCCAGGAACAATACCTATGATAGACAAATCCTTGTTCTTCTCTTTCCCTTCTGAGTTTATCTATTCGCCTTATTGAGGGAGGGATATGCTATTCCGTCTTCTTGCGGATTAAACATCTCTTTAAATGTTCGAATGAGTGACTCCGTACGGGGTCGAGACTATGAAGGGAGTCCCGCATCTTCCCCGTATAGTTTTGTCAGGCTTGAATGCATATGAATATAGACTGCTCGGGGTATAAACAAATCAATTAACAGCACCGAAAGGCAATGTATTCATTGGTATGGCATCCCTGCCGTGAACATGATTATTGAACTGACTGCTGAGTGAGTTTAATCATACCAAACAGTTGGGTTAATCAGAGACCCAAACGGCGTTCTATATACCTCCGTATATTACGTGGTAGTCACATTATCCGTCGATGTTTTGGCGGGAAGTTGAAAACAAACATCACACGCTGCTGAAACACAAGCTTGTAGGCTATGGACAGAACTGACATTAGGAATGTATAAAGCATCTCTGTGGAGTATATTAATGATGACATTTTCATATGGTATTGTTCATTTCTGTCGGCTATCAGAGAGTTTTTATCGATTTAATAACTTTTACTCGAAAAATGAGATATTGCTTGCAATCGTTTTATTGTAGCGTACGACGCAGTGAGATATACTCTTCACATTTGATGCGCTTTCCGAAGAATATATTCACATGACATTTCATATAAATGGCGTACACAATAATGACACGTTACAATTCCGATCAAAAATATATTCCCTTGCTTCTGGAGCGAACATGGCTCGAACATAAGGAATTTATTCTCTCTGCTTTGTAAACAAATGTAGACTTTTTCTAACGAAATCGTGGCCATGTCTGGCTGGGAAATAGGAATTATAAAAAATTGAATTCACGTCAGTTTTTGTTCAGTTCACTCAGTTGGCTTATCAGAATATTCTTCCAAGAAAAAACTAAAATAATAGAGGGAACATACTTGATCACCCCATGGAACTTTATTGTACTCTCATGAACTTTTAGGCTGAGTTTAAAGCTACTTAACAATCCCCCAAAACATATTTTCGGGATAGCGTATATCAGAGTATATAGTGACTGAGAATGAATAAAGTTTCTCCGCCCCATATGGGCATGCTCATCCGTAGTTGTAATTCTCTGCAACTTATTTTTATTTCCATACTAAGGACGAAGGGAACAGAAACACCGACCACCCCCTGGGAATTTACTAGTACGATCAATCTCAGTTCCGACAGGACGACGCCCAAATGCTATAGGCCTAGTTACTGTTTTTACACCACACTCGCAATGTATCGTAGGGGCCTAACTCACATTTGCGCCATTTTGCCTCCTTCGCACCACCATCGCCTGTATGGTCCGCGCATCGTACGTGATATCAACATTGATATCGGAACATCTTGGATGGAACTGGTCTCGCTTCACCGAAATATTTAATGAAACTGTCTTCCAGTCGGATTACGGTGACAATACAGCCCTGCAAAAAGCCAATTATTTCCATTTTTTATTTCAATGCTCTTCTCCGAGCGATTTATATCCCGCCAGATTGGTTCTGCACCATTAGCAGATAAATAATAGCCAAGGCATATAGGCCTATGCATATGTTATTCACAGAGTCACAATCCTCCTCTGGAAAGGGGTATTTTTCAAATAATAATCGTTCCCCTATATATAAATTGTACCTATATTCTTTTGACCTGGTATATGATGCATCTTGTATGATGTTGCCACACACTTGTTTTCAAATGTCATGCACCATTAATATTGGTAACTCGATAGCTGCGATAAGAGAAAAGCTTTGACCATTGGGATTGCCACCTGTTATAAATGCGTTCGCCTGTATACACAATGAGAGAAACATTCGATAGCTATCATGTTGAACATTCGTGCAAAATAGATTGGTCAAATACAAACATACATATTGGGTCCATTGCATTGGTCAGTATACAATAAGTGGTATACTAGTAGGCCTATACATAGCACGGAAGTCCGAAATCAGTACACGGAACAAAAATATTTAAAAAATGGTTTGATGAGCACGGAACATTCTCTGTATATTGTACGAGATATTTAAAACTAGAGATGCCTATTTAACCCTGGTATTCAAGCAAATGTTATTCAGAAATACAGACAGAAAATAATAGAAAATATTATTTTTCGTGAGAGACAATGTTATTGTTCGAATAATAAAAATAGGTGGCGCCTAATAACCCTTATGTTACAATGATGAATGTGAGTTCATATAAATAATTATGTTACAGTACTTGCCGACCAATAACTATTTTCCCTAAAAACTGAGCGGCCTTAATTCGCTTACTGCGTCCGTAACCAATTTCCCTTTCCCCATTCTATCTGGCTGAGCATCATCGGTCGATATTCAATATGGGCAGTAATTGCTGGGTGGATTATAAATTTATAAACAACCTGAACAAGTTAACAAAAGTTCCTTAAACAATCAGACTATCCGGTGGCTTGAACCTGAATAAGTCCGTCACCCCTCACTCACTTATCCTTCCTAAATGGTCACCCGCGAGCTATGTTTCAAAATCCACAATTTTCGTCGAATATTGTGTCCGATATCTTTTCGACAACCAAGGCAGCGTTGAAGCGTATTTGGTCGTTTTTTGCACACGTGCACGCGTTGATCTCGCTCTAACCCGGTTAAACAACGGAAAGACAAAGGGGTCGCGTGCTCTTGCAATCCATAGTGCAGAGCGACACTTCCATTCAGTGTTACATCGTGTTCATGGTACTGCCATTTGTTTGGAGTCCAATGGATATTTCCTGAGACTCTGGAGAATGCTGACTATGCGCGATTTTGGAAGAATGCACCCTAGGAGGATAGAGCGCAGGACTATAGTGATCAAACGGTTGCCAGTTCGAACCGGCTGACTGGCGCGTCCGACCCAGTGGCAAGGCGCTTTATCGCCATTGCCTCGTCCCACATAGGATTGAGAACCGAGAAGGAAATGGAGTACGATCTGCGCATATCGGCAGCAACTAAATCTCCGGGGCTGTGGAGGAACTTGCCTCCTTTCCTATAATCAGGGTAATAAACGATGTAAATCGCTTTGAGTATGTCATCGACCTGAAAGGCGCTATATAAATAAGCACGATATTATTATTGATAAATTATTATTCACTGTTCTTCTCTATTTTTTTCATTTTCAGTGCAACAGTTACGAATACCAAGGAATGAGAGGCAATTACTACTACTGACTGGTGGAGTAATTGCACTGATGGGTGGTTCACCGCCCCCAAACACCACACGTGACGTCGTCGGGTTTGGTCGGGACCAATCGAACCGTTGAATACCCAGCGTGCTATAGAGCGAGCCCTGTGCGAGTTATGACCACAACGGCCAACCATACACCGTCGACTAAGGCTATGTACCCAGTTATCTATGTGGGCAAGCCTGCAGGAGTGGATCCCATGCGAGCCTTCTTTGAAAGCATGCAGAACATATGCTAGTTATGACCATAGTGGCCAACCATACACTGTCGACGGAGGTGTATAATTATATTGTATATTGTTTATAAACAAACCACCAACATTATATTATGATCGAGGCGTAGAACACCATAGAACGCCTGTTTTAACAGGCTATATGGGATACCTGAATCAGGCCAGGAATCAAATCTATACGGATGCTTCAAAACTACAATGGAGTCTGGTCTACGTCGAAGGAAGCGTGATAATATGTTGTATTTGGAATGAAGAGGTGCAGACTGATTTAACGGCTGCAAATGAAATTATTGAACTAAAATAGAACAAGCACAGTTAGACAACACACTTTGCGAACAAATGCCGCGTACGGCACGTTGAATATTTGGAATGACCATCTGATAAAACCATCTTACACATCTTTCTTGTCACAATAATACACAAGCTGGTTTATATTAATGATTTTTCCATCTTATCATCATGAAGAGATATGTTCGCCTATGTTCATGCAATATGACGGGCTCCCATTTCTTATCCCGCCGACTGAATAAGTTGGGGTGTGCATGGTGGACACATGCTCTCTGTTCAATTAGAATAAATCAGATGTGTTTAATTACCATGAGCTTTTTACCTAGATATAGGAAACATACTTCATATATGCAACACCTTCCAGGCGTTGCCATAGCAACTCCATGCGCGCACATGCGCTCCTATCGCTGCGGACACTGCGTCAGAGGACCACACTGCCAGTTCTGAGTTGCGCGTGGGCACTGATTGATATTGACATTCACTTTCCTCTATTTGAGTCGTGAATTAATCACGCCAAGACAAATATTATCTTATATTATATGTTGCAAATATCTGAGAGGAAAATGTAAATAATGTATCAAATAAATTAGTTTTAACAGACGATAAACTGTATTATACGTATCTTATATTCATAGAATGGAAATCCATCAAAATCCAAGTCTGAATAACCCGACAAATTTGAGAGAACCGACGATTGGTTTACATTATTGTTAGTGGTCTATTTCGGCATTACAGTATTTTGCTGTGAGTACCGGGAACATACCCCGACCGACCGGTTTGCCCGGTAGCCGCAGTCATTGGCGTTCCGAGAGATTCGTCATGTAGGAGAGGGAGAGGGGGAGGTCAAGACCCGAGAATAGGACGCCCTCATAGATGGCATCACCCCCTCTATCCGTTAAATGGGTGCTCGTGGGCTCCTAGACATCTGCTATGACAGTTGTTAAACTTCCATGGGACAGTTAAAATATGGCAACGTTACGACCTGCGACTAAGCAACACAACTGAATGAATCGCACCACATCGTTGTGGCCCTGTTGTTAGAGGCAGGGGGAAGCTAAAGTTTGATTTTTCGTGGGGGGGGGGGGGCATGGACGGTGTGAGTGATCGC